>JAWDGP010004927.1:2087500-2120000 GCA_033675545.1 Elysia crispata | reverse complement strand
GAAACCATACAATTATGATGAAAAGATAGTAAGAATTTTCTTCCCTGGTAATTGTCCTCAGCACAAGATAATAGAGGGTCTAGAAAAGATGAAAACCTTTAATTTCCTGAAGCAGGCTAGTTGTACTGCGAGAGATCTGATGAAACCTGTTGCAGTGAAGAAGTCTGCAACAAAAGCAGGGGCAGGTTCAGCAAGAGCTACTACAAAAACAACTAAAGCTGAGAATGGGAAAGCAGGCCTCAACTCAAGCAGGGTGGAGACAACCCGCAAAACAACTTCTGCTACTGCTAGATCCACAGGACCTGCGTCAGCACCAGCAAGCAACAGAGCTAGCGCTAGAGCTGCGAAAGATGATGTTGCCAAGAAGAATGTCAAGACCCAAGACAAAGCTAAACCAGATGAAAAGAAGACCGCAGCCTCGAAACAAACAACAGCATCTCGTCCTACGTCTGCTCGCCCTACCTCTGCTGCTAGTTCAAAGGGATCAACATCTCCACGGAAAGCTACATCCCCAACAAAAGCATCAACACCCAAATCTCCTTCTCCTCCCAAAGTATCATCTCCAACAAAGTCCCCCTCCAAGTCACCATCACCGCCAAAGGCATCCTCTCCGGCAAAAAATGCCCCAAAAGTTGAGATAACATCACCAGAGAAAGAGCCAGAGAGTGCCACCCCTGCTCCAGAATCAGTGGACCAATCCATAGCTGCAGCAAATCATGTGGACCAGCAGCCAGAGTCAGACCAAGCAGGAGCAGCTCAGCAAGAGGTTGAGGCTCTTCAGGCATTGGATTCCACTGTGGATTCAGTACCATCTTCTGTAGATCCCCAAAAGTTGGAGGAGCTTGGTTTGCACCATGAGGTACAGAAACCTCACACAAATGGTGGTGGCGAGTTTGAAGTGGAAGAAGAAGAAGTGAAGCCACAGGCATTGCCAGAGCCTCCTGTCATGATTCAGTCTCCAGGTCAGGAGCAGGTGGGCTTGCCAGACTATACCTCAAAAATTGTCTCTGATGAGCAAGAGTTGTCAGAGTTTAGTCGAGCAGAGGAGGAGCTTCAGGACTTAGGGGTTGCTAGTGATGCCTCATCCTTTACAGACCCAGCCCAGGAGATTCCACCATCACCAGAGCCATCAGCAAGAGAGCAAAATGATGACCAGATCCCTCCTCCTGTGGACTCCATCCCTGTGAGCAGCAGTTTTGAGACGCCAGTGTTTAGCCTTGACGGTCACGAAGATGGAGAGGCTGGCTCACATCAGACCCAGAACATTCAGTATGGTTTGGGCGACAAGTCCAGCGGTCACGATATGGGTGGGATCCAAGAGGTTGATGAGGAGGAGCATGAAGACGATGCGGATGAATCTAAAGAGAGTGTGATCATGGCTGCAGAGGCTCCCAGCAATCAGATATCAGATAGAGAGGCTCTTAGGGAGATGGGGATCTATGAAGATGAGGACGAGCAAATTGACACAGATGATGTCTCAAGCGATTGTAGAAACTCAGCAGAGCGTCAGTTTGAAGATTATGAGGACACTCCTGCCCAGGAAGTTGAGGCAGTAGACGAGGGAATCGGAGAGGAGGATTCCTCCCTGCCAGCAGCTTTTGATAGGGACTCAAGTCCTGAGACAGTAGATAGTGCAGCCAAAGATGCAGACAAAGATTCCCTAGAAGGGGAGCGCCCAGATGATGACAAGGATATTGATGAGTCAACTTCTTTTAAGATCAATGGTAATGGTGCCCACAGTGAAAGTGATGTAAAATCTCCAGGTAAAAATAAACCAGATGGTGCTGGAGATAAATCTGAGGAGATCGCACCCTTTGACCCAATAGCACAATGGGGACAACCCATGGGTCTGCCATCTCCACCACCGCCTGCCAGAGGTGGAGCAACATCTCCACAGAAAAGCCGACCAACATCTGCTGCGAGCAGATCCACAACCCGAAATGGAGCAGATTCAGGTGATGCTTCCAAGAAGCGCCCTGCCACAGCCCCTCCATCACGAGGAACAGCAGCTCGCTCGGCCACTGCCACCTCTCGCCGCCCTGGCACCGCTGGGGCCAGCAGAAACTCGCCAGCTCAAGCAAAAATACCGGCCTTGCCCCCAATCACCCCTTTTTACATGGACCTGACCTACATCCCTAACCATGGTGACCCAGCCTACAGTGATGCTGAATTCTTTAAGCGAGTACGTGCACGATACTATGTCCTTAGCTCGATGTCTCCATCCCCACAGGTCCTAGATGCTCTGCTTGAGGGTAAATCCACTTGGGAACAGAAAGACCTGGAGGTGACAATAATCCCAACCTACGACAACGAGACATTGCGTCACTGGATGGGCCTCAATAAGGAGAAGCTGCAGGAGCTGAGGGTAGACATGACACCTGCAGTGAGTCGCTGCACCATCCAGCTCCAGGACCTTGAGACCAGCCTGCCAGCGTACAGACTGGAGGTCTAGCCAGACTGCCCCAGCAGTAGAATCTCTCTAGAAACTTTATAGAAATCTTTCCTCATAGAAGCACAAAGCTAGTCATATATCTTGAGATGATAAATTTGGAAGCAGGGTTATCCAGGAACCAGGCATATGGCAGGAATATTCATATAACAAAGTATAAATTTCCATACGGTGTGCAAACTTACCCAAACTCGTAGAAATTGGGTTGTGGAACACCAACAAAAGTTTGCTGATCTAGATTCATAGATAGCTACCTTATATGCATTTAATTGCTTTAAAAAGAAAAGCAAAGGGAGTTTTACAATTGTTTTAAGATATTCGTTGTAAATGAAGGACCTGCTTTGAGTTAATAGCGGCACTGCTCATCAAACCAACATTTTTAACTCTTTGTCAATGCTTCAATATTATGCACTGCTAATTTAATTTAAATGATTCTTAAATCAAAGTCATGATGAGAAGAGAGTGAGAAGTGCTTTTGTTTTCTCACTTCCAAACTTAAGTTGATAGAATCATAGATCCCGGAAATGGGATAGATCTCTCTAGTTTATGACAATCATATATATTTTTAACTTTAATTATTGCAAAGTAAATGAAAAAATGAGAATGTTTAGCTGATTTTGTAAAACCCCAATGTATTGATAGATTCTTTTAAATTCTCATTATCAGAGTAGGTATAAATAAACTGGCAACTCTCAGCATTTTCCATCTATATATCCTAATAATGAGGACTTATAGGGATCTTCATATAAAGTGGGAAGGTACATTATTAGCTGCTTTCCCACATTATTTTTTTTCTTAAGCACACATTCATTTTTTTTGTATTTTCTTGTTTCATTTTTTCACACTGTGCTCAAATGCCATAGTAGGAATATTTGTTACAAAACTGACCAAATGTCCTAAGTTTTTTTAAATTCATATGACCAGGCAGTATTTTTTTTGTGTTGCAATTAAACAAGTTCTATATTTCTTTGTCAAAGGCCATTATACATTTCCTGCTCACATACATTTTGCTGATTTAAATTGTTTTTTATGGACTTTTTTTTTTAGTTTCCTAGAGAATTTGTATTAAATGCAGAGCTGCCAACTGATACTGATTTTACTATTTTGAGAGTTGAAAATAATTATTGGCTACTACAACCACTTGCAATACAATTACACTTTCTGTACTAAGTCAAGAGATTTAAACTCATTTTCTTGTTTTGCTGAAGGTTTGAAAATCTTTTTCTGAGGCTTTTAAAAATTGTGATTTTATATGAATTACTTGAAGAAAAAAAAAAAAGAACATTCTGATCATATGTCTGTTTTTTGAAAGTAAGAGAATAATGTTTATTTGTCGTCATTCGATGTCATGCCAGGCACTTTGGAACCCCTTATTGTTTCACTGACATATGTAATCAGAAAATTGTTGCCATATTCTTTGTAAACACTTTCACTTAATACTTTGTTTTGATTGCCCTCCCATTCACATTAGAGATTCATTGTTGGCTTATTTCTGATTTGCCATTTTTCTACAGTAGCAATGTCAAATAAACTCAACATCATGTTGTCATGGAAACCATTATCAGTTTGATCACTAAGCATCAATAATGGTGCAAACTTTCAAGGAAAAATTCAAATCAGAGTTTTGAATTGCCAGTCAGTTGATATTGGTTGGCAGCTCTGTAACTTGCTCACCGTGATTCAAATATGATTGTAACGCGTGAAACATTTTGTGTGCAACAATTCTGTATTTCTGCAGCTTCTCTGTGTACGAGATCCATACACCTGGAGGGCAATTTATGAATCTGTTCCAGGTCAAACCTGGACCTGTAAAAGCAGTCTTTATCAAATTATATCTAGATATCAAATTATTTCAAGGGTGGGACTACTTTAGAGTTTCAATAAAATTTTTTCTAAATCTGAGTACATACATGATAATTCCATTAAGCATTTTGAAGCAGTACTGGTTTGACCTAAGGTTGAAGAATCACTAACACGGTAGCCAGAGATTTTATACTTTGTGCACCTGTGTAATTGGGCCTCAATAATTAAAAACAAAAGATATTTGAAGAAAAAAATAGAATGATCTAGACACTTATCTTCAAAAGATGCAGAGTAAAAATTGTCAAAATATTAAGTTTATGAAAGCAAAATATTTTTTCACATTTTTTTTTCATGATTGACACAAGGTAAACATATTTTCTACCAACATTTGAAAAAAAAAAAACTTGTTTAACGTAGAGTATGTTGCGAGGATATCACAACCTCAGTACTAAGCAAGGATCTAGGTGTCTGCACTGAGTCTTTGCAGCAGTCACAGACAAATCTTTTCTGGCTTTTTGGCTGTAAAGAGCTGCTGAAAACAACATGTAGTCAGGAGCTGACTTAGCTTTACAGCAAGACTCAAACATAGTTATCAAATACTATAAAACTACTAACACAGTTCTTAGCTAAACTGAGCTGTCGCTCAACTATGAAGTACAATTTGCTTTTTGGATAAAGTTTCCAGTGTGTCAGAGAACTTAGAGAGTATCATGTAGGAATATAAACAAACTGGTGTAAGGTTCAAAACATATCTTTCAATTTCTCTTGCCATCACACTCTGTCCATTTAGTTTTCTATTCTACTATTAATTGAAATGTGATCAATGAAACGGTCATAATTTTTTTTAATTACAAAATTTGTCTTTATATATCTGTTTATTGATATTTTGCTTTGATCTTTTGCTGCATTTGTGATAGTTTTATGTAGAGCTTTATCTTATACAATTATGTAGCTGTTTTGCTATGATTTTGTTGTAAAATCCTTGCTGTTTTCATTCTCATGGCAATGGTTACCCTTAAAAATATATGAACTAAAATCTTATTTTGGGGCTACACTTTTCAACCAGTTGACATATAAACTAAATCAGTTTACATGGGTTAAAAATTAATTTTGAGCCAGTGATGTAGCTGTATAAACTAAATTAGTTGACTGATGTCTGGATACCTTCCCCATTTTGTTTTGGCTACTAATCTCCTTTCCCACAATTTTGCTTGTAAATTACTCATACCCAAAATTTCTTTTTTCTTATTGTTTCCTTTTTTTTTTATTGTGAGTGACATTCCTCTTTCTAATATGTCAGAAACAAGTCTTATGTCCTTCCATGTGTGTTTGGCTTGCAATAATAAGTTGATAATTCACTATTTATAACCTTTATGAAAAATATATTTGTATTAGCAAGTGAACCTCTGCTTGATCATTAAATTTTGTTGTCTAAGCTTAAAACTTTCTTGTTGAGATTCTTGTGGTTATACGCATGTGACTCTTCTTTACATGTCTTTCATGAAATCGATGCATAAAACGGGGATGCTAAGTTGACGTTTTGTGTAGCATGGAATGATTCAATGACTCTTAAGCTGACACTCAAGGTCCAAATTTTGCAGGGATTTAAAAATTAATGCCATAGCTGGAGAGTTAGTGTGTGTGATCAGAATGGTTGTTTGACCCATATTCATCTCTTCTAAAGAATAGTTAAATCTGTTGAATTTTGAATTGAATATAGGAGTATGGGCTAAAGATGCAAAAAAATTATTCCTTCTTTCATTTCTAAATTATACTCCTTGCTCTTGGAGTCTTTGTTTTGCCTGTTATTTTTTTTTAAACAGGCATCCACATGTTGAAAGGTATTTTGTTTTCACTTGTCCTTGTTAGAGAGCCTTTAAGCACTTGAACTTTGAACCTTAAAGCTGAAAGTATTTATATGTCAGAAATGGTCCATTTTCTTCTTCTTGAGTGAATGGCAGATTGTGTAAAGATTCTCCCTCATCATTACTGTCTGTCTTCCCTGTAGAGTACTCACATTTGGTTTATACAGCGTTCATTGTTCCGTTTCTCTCATCATGAGTGTTTGTGTGTGTGAGCCGTTTGACTGTTTCACCTGTGACTCCGTCTCCTGCATACTCATGTATGAGTTCACATGTGGTCTGCTCCTTCCTATGACCAGAGCCAAATGAGCCAAATAAATATTTGGTAAGACAACTTTTTGCCAGATGAAAATTGTAATGCACGTTTAAACTCAGCAGAAAGTGAAAGTATTAAAGACAAACTAGTCTTAGAGCAGGGGCTCAAATTTTGTTCCACCACCCTTATCCTCAGATTAACAGTACAGTTTTTTTGTTTCTTTTTAATAGCCAGAACTTAGACTGTTTAGCTTTTTGGCTCTTATGCTTTATTCTCAACTGTCTGTTTAAATATTTCTGAACAGCTACAGTTAAACCTGTGAAAGGCCCAATGCTGGCTAAACTTTCGTGCAAGCAGGCGATGAAAATTTTGATTACAGGTGCTGCTAGCTTAGTCCGACCAACTCTTTTATATTTGGCTTGAGATGGCTGAACTCTCAATTTTGGCTGATGTATTGTCAAAGATTTTCTTTACCCTGGAACATACTGTTGTGCATGTTAAACTTTGACTTCTGAGATTTTAAGTGATCCTGTTGACATCCCTTTACCCTTCACATGTGACATTGGGGAAAAAATTACTCATTGCTTTGCTATTGTGCTTTCTTTATTTTAATTTTATCATAGCTTAGTCATTTATTGAGTAATTTTATTAACTAGTTTTACTGTAACAACATCTAGTTTGCACTTTTGAATATTTCCCTTTCATCATTTTCATTATACATATATACCTTGTGGAATATAACTTGTGGTTGACTCAGCAAACAAACAAAAAAGTTTAAATTTCGTATAATTTAATTTTTTAACTGTTTGATAATGCTTGTGCAAAACTATTCAATCTGTTAAAAACTTTAGAATATAATACAATGGGAGATAAAAGCATTAATTTTTTCAAATAACTTTGTAGATGCAATTATTCCTTATTTTTATGGCTTTTTCCTTCTTATATTGTTTATCTTAGTACTACGCAGTGTTTGGTACAATTTTTTTGTCAGCTTTTTTTTTTGGCAGTTTTTGGTTGCTAATGTGATGCCTTACTCTGCTGCAATTGTCCGTGTGCGTTTTTGTCACAGAAAAAAAATGAATAAAGGCATTGAGCTATGATTGTTCCACCTGGATTTCCTAGTTTGCTTGTACTTGTGTTGTAGTCACCGTGCATAGGAAACTTGAGCTTTGGATTCAACGTTTTCTCCATCCTCGAGTACAACTGTGGGGTAGAAATCTCTTCATAAGATTTAATTTTATACCACTCTTTTGTCAAAGAGATTGTGAGACACTAGGTGATGTAGTCATTAGGATAGTGTGTGTGGAGAAGAAAATGCCCTTCTACATGTCCTTATTAATCATTATATTTCCTGCTTCTGTTTGTTTACTATTAAATGGTCTTCGTGCGTGGCTTGCATTAGAACCCAGAAAGTTAAGCAGTTTAACAATATATCTTACCACTTCAGCGATCTGACTGACCAAATTTGTTTTATAATTATATTTTAAAGTGAGTGGTTATTTTCCCTGCTCAAAATCCAAACTGTTCTCGACTAACGTTACCAAAGTTAGAAATTTTAGAGAAGGTTGGATGATCCTCTGACATCAATGTCGATGCTAGACTATATATGCTGTCAAAAAGGGGAATGTGGCTCTGATAGGAGCATAGCCCTTCAATGAAGCAATAACAATAAAATCAAGATGGAGGCCACAGAATATACACAATCAACTGGTATATATATGCAAAACAAGCATGATTGTCCGTTCAAATGAAGTTGAGAAAGACAACTACATTGAAGAAATTCAAACTTAACTAAAATAAGACATACCTCTAGAGCCATACATCTTCAATGAATGAAAATAAACTGTACAAAAATGAGCAGGTTGGGTAGACTGCCGCTGTAAAGAAAAACAATTTTTAAAACAAAAACAGATAGTTCCCCTCCAGAGCCATATAGCTACATTAAAGAAATGCTAACTTTATATTTGTATCTCCACCAGACCATTCAATCATGTTATATTTTTTGAATATTTTGAACCTTAAGGCTTTAAAATTTTTCTCCCGTTATCATGAAGATATTCTTTATATGAAGGAGAGATCTCATGCAAAAAAAAATTAGGTGCAATCTTTTAAGAAGCTTTCTATTCAGTTTATCTCTCTACCGAGATAATAATGTGGTGCTCATGACCCATTACAGATATAATGTTATGCTCGACCTGATATGTGGAAAAAGTTCTCTCCAATACAAAGTAAAAATGTGCAACTGCTCAGAAAATATTACAGAGAAAAAAAATTAAAAACCTCGGAATTGTTTTTTTTTTTTTTTAATTTATTTATTGAGTAACCTCTAGATCTATTTACAATCTGCATAACCCATGCATGACTAATTATGAGTGGCAAGTTAATAATATGGCTTAACTTGAATGTATTTTCGATTCCTTGTTGAGATTTAGCGGATCTTGTCGATATGTTAGATGTAAAACAGAATTGAAGTACGAAACGCGCGCAAAAGAAGCAGAAGTGGTGTTTACATTCGCAACCGCCGCTCCGGAAGAGTAGGCGCCGATGCTAGGTGCTCTCAAAATACTGACCAATCAAATCATTACCACATTCCCGTGGAGTAGGTCAAATTTTATTTAAGTTTTTGTTGTTTATGGCTACAGAACAAAAAAAAAAGTGTTTTAGGCGTCATCCGGTTTAAAACTGTTATCTGTTGTGAAGTCTTTTAGATGTTATTTTGGTTCATCGTAAGAAACTTGGCAAGAAATTTCTTTTTATCAGTGCTGTAAGGACACTGTTACACTTTAGAGCCACAGATTCTATCCAGACTAATGTTCACTCCGGTAACATATAAGATCATCAATGGTCACTCGGTGTCCTAACGGCCATGTAGTGGTTATAACATATAAGATCATCAATGGTCACTCGGTGTCCCAACGGCCATGTAGTGATTATAACATATAAGATCATCAATGGTCACTCGGTGTCCTAACGGCCATGTAGTGGTTATAACATATAAGATCATCAATGGTCACTCGGTGTCCCAACGGCCATGTAGTGGTTATAACATATAAGATCATCAATGGTCACTCGGTGTCCCATCGGCCATGTAGTGGTTATAACATATATGATCATCAATGGTCACTCGGTGTCCCAAAGGCCATGTAGTAGTTTCAAGATCATCAAATGGCCACCCTGTGTCCCAAAAGCCATGGAGTAGATTCAAGATCATCAAATGGCCACTCAATGTCTCAACAGACATGTAATGGTTATTCAACTATCATTGATTGCTCGGTATCATCAAATGGTCACTCAATGTCTCAACAGCCATGGAGTAGATTCAAGATCATCAAATGACCACTCAATGTCTCAACAGACATGTAATGGTTATTCAACTATCATTGATTGCTCGGTATCATCAAACGGTCACGCAATGTCTCAACAGACATGTAATGGTTATTCAACTATCATTGATTGCTCGGTATCATCAAATGGTCACGCAATGTCTCAACAGACATGTAATGATTATTCAACTATCATTGATTGCTCGGTATCATCAAATGATCACTCAATGTCTCAACAGACATGTAATGGTTATTCAACTATCATTGATTGCTCGGTATCATCAAATGATCACTCAATGTCTCAAAAGACATGTAATGGTTATTCAACTATCATTGATTGCTCGGTATCATCAAATGGCCACTCAATGTCTCAACAGACATGTAATGGTTATTTAACTATTATTGATTGCTCGGTATCCTAACAGCCATCTAGTGGTTTTGAGATCTCGTTCTGTTTGTCTGTGTGTCATATCTGTCTCTGTCTCCTAAGAGCCCTCTGTCTCTGTCTGTCTTTCTGTCTGTCTGTCTGTCTGCCTGTCTGTCTGTCTGCCTGTCTCTCTTTCTCTCTCTCTCTCTCTCTCTCTCTCTCTCTCTCTCTCTCTCTCTCTCTCTCTCTCTCTCTCTCTCTCTCTCTCTCTCTCTCTCTCTCTCTCTCTCTCTCTCTCTCTCTCTCTCTCTCTCTCTCTCTCTCTCTCTCTCTCTCTCTCTCTCTCTTTCTCTCTCTTTTCTTCTCTCTTCTCTCTCTCTCTCTTCTCTTCTCCTCTCTCTCTATCTCTCTCTTCTTCTTCTTCTCTTCTCTCTCTTTCTCTTTTTCTTTTTCACCTACCTGTCTACACTTACATGCATGTGCCTTTCTTACATTGAAAGGTCAGAGTCACGTACTTTTTTTTCATTTGTTTTGTTGTGTGAAACCTTACATACCATCTGTATGTATAACCAGCACCTGAGGCATCATGATGGTTCAGACTGGAGTAGGACATCCTGTTTCGACCCTGAAGTTGATGGTGTAGGACCTTTATCTTAGTTTCCTTCTCCAGTCTATAATAATATAGTCGATTGGATGACTGTCCTGTATTGATTGTTGCACGCGGTATATGTGTAAAAATACATGAATAGAAAACTGTGTTAGGAGCAATAGACTAGAAGCTGTGACTCGTGCTACTTACCGATGAGGTCGGCGTCTTTTTTCCTTCTTTTTTCAATTTTATTTACATTTATTTATTTATTTTGTTTTCGCTATGCTGTCAAAATTTCTGCATTGTATGTTTCATTGTATGCTGGTTGCCTTGACAAATCCAGTGTCAGACCAATTCTCTAATAGTGTTTGAGCTTTTGTACGACAAAGGAGTCTGGTAAAACTTGTTGACAGGAAGTTTTGCAAGCACCTAGACGTTCATGTGACATGGATTACAACAATGATAGCAACAACAACAACAGCAACAACAACAACAACAACAACAACAACAACAACAACAGCAACAGCAACAATAATTCACGCCCACAAAAAAACAAATCTTGGAAGGCTGCCTGACAGGAATCTTGTGAACGCCTCTCTTTGTGATACGCCCCTAACATAACCGGGTGGTACTATGCATATTAAGCATATAGATGATTTGTCATTTTTTTTTTTGCCGCAAGTCTAAGTAAAATATATCAACAATGCTGGTGTGATAGATTGTGTAATTACCTTACACACCTTTGCATCGTAGTTATAATTTTCTTTCTGACAATTCTAAACGATTTGCTTTTCAGCAATCTTATAGGTCGAGACCTAGATCCTATCTGGGGGTTTGAATGCGAGCTGCACAGAACGAGCAAATAGTGCTAGTCATGTGGAGGAATTACTAGTGTGCAGTGATGACGAGAGCAAGAAACAAAATAACAGCCTGGAAGTGAAACACAACAATGTCTGTACGTAGAGGGGAAAGGATAATCAAATGCAACATACAAGCTAAGATGATAAAAAATACTTATGATACAGAGAGAGAGAGAGAGAGAGAGAGAGAGAGAGAGAGAGAGAGAGAGAGAGAGAGAGAGAGAGAGAGAGAGAGAGAGAGAGAGAGAGCTCTTGAAATGCAAAATGATCTGCACATGTCAGCCTATTTGAGTTTCTTAAATCACATCAAGGCTTTAGACTTCGTAAAACACGAGGAAATAATTTTCTTCTCAAGGGCCTGGATACTGATGGAAAGGAGTTCATCGCTATAAAAGATATAATAATATTACAAACTGTACTGGTAACAAGCGGCAACAGTTACTGAACTCATGGCACAAAGTCACAACCTCGCGGCCCTTGGTGGGCCAGCCCCGAGAGACATGGTAAACTCTCCGTGTTTGAGATTCCAGAGGAAACCTGAAAACACGCATCAAAGCTGCACACCACTACCAAGAGCTATTTTTGCTAATCATGTAACATAAAATCGTTAATTCTTTCTATATTTTGGTTTGTTTGGTGTGCCACACCGAGACGTGCACTGGTGTAAATATACATAACAAACAAAACATAACAAAAACAAAGATAAAAACACACCAGATCTTGTTTAATCGTTGGACAAGAGTTATAAAATCAAAGGCTTTCATTTAAAATGAAGAAGAAACGACAAGGTCACAGAACGAAATTGTTACAAACATAAAATAATAACCGAGTATACAAATCTAGCCAATGAAGAAGAAAGAAATCAGAAAGGACAGCTCTGAATAGATGAGCGTCCTTACCCCCGATATTCAGAGAGGAAAACAGAAAGTGAGATATAATCAATAAAGGTGTTCGATAGCCTCTTCTAAACTTCCTCTTGTAGAGAAATGGAATAAATCGTTTTGCCTTGAGAGTAGGGCGCCATACTGAAGTTTCACTGTTAATGATAATTTAACTTTGTTCCAGAAATCCAATGTTGAAAAAATGCTTGGGTCGAAATATGGGAAGCGACTTGAGCACTTATTTGATTTGAGAATCAGGAAAGCAGGTCTATACCATTGCAAATGGGCCTATCTCTATCATAATATATTCTGATTTCAAGGCAACTGGTAAAATTTAGATCAAATGCTGTCTCGTGATTAGGAGCAAACTTTCTCTTGTAGCTCAAAAGTAATCTAGTGCTTTCAGATGTGGATATCTTTACAATGCTGCGGTTCAACAGTTGTAAGAGACGAAAAAGAACCAAGCACACACGTGCAAACAAAACAAACTCCACGGGTAGCACCACGCTACACTCTCCTCACGAACGGCAGAACACTATACTGTCTCACGGATAGCAGAACACTATACTGTCCTCAAGAGCAGCAGAACACTATACTGTCCTCACGGGCAGCAGAACACTATACTCTACTCACAGGCAGCAGAACACTATACTGTCCTCACAGGCAGCAGAACACTATACTGTCCTCACGGGCAGCAGAACACTATACTGTCTCACGGATAGCAGAACACTATACTGTCCTCAAGAGCAGCAGAACACTATACTGTCCTCACGGGCAGCAGAACACTATACTCTACTCACAGGCAGCAGAACACTATACTGTCCTCACAGGCAGCAGAACACAATACTGTCCTCACAGGCAGCAGAACACTATACTCTCCTCACAGGCAGCAGAACACTATACTGTCCTCACAGGCAGCAGAACACTATACTGTCCTCAAGAGCAGCAGAACACTATACTCTCCCCACGGGCAGCAGAACACTATACTGTCCTCACAGGCAGCAGAACACTATACTGTCCTCACAGGCAGCAGAACACTATACTCTCCCCACGGGCAGCAGAACACTATACTGTCCTCACAGGCAGCAGAACACTATACTGTCCTCACAGGCAGCAGAACACTATACTCTCCTCACGGGCAGCAGAACACTATACTGTCCTCACAAGCAGCAGAACACTATACTCTCCTCACGGGCAGCAGAACACTATACTGTCCTCACAGGCAGCAGAACACTATACTCTCCTCACAGGCAGCAGAACACTATACTGTCCTCACGGGCAGCAGAACACCATACTGTCCTAACAGGGAGCAGAACACTATACTGTCCTCACAGGCAGCAGAACACTATACTGTCCTCACAAACAGCAGAACACTATACTGTCCTAACAGGCAGCAGAACACTATACTGTCCTCACAGGCAGCAGAACACTATACTGTCCTCACAAACAGCAGAACACTATACTGTCCTCACAGGCAGCAGAACACTATACTGTCCTCACAGGCAGCAGAACACTACTGTCCTCACAGGCAGCAGAACACTATACTGTCCTCACAGGCAGCAGAACACTATACTGTCCTCACAAACAGCAGAACACTATACTGTCCTCACAGGCAGCAGAACACTATACTGTCCTCACAAACAGCAGAACACTATACTGTCCTCACAGGCAGCAGAACACTATACTGTCCTCACAAACAGCAGAACACTATACTGTCCTCACAGGCAGCAGAACACTATACTGTCCTCACAGGCAGCAGAACACTATACTGTCCTCACAGGCAGCAGAACACTATACTGTCCTCACAAACAGCAGAACACTATACTGTCCTCACAGGCAGCAGAACACTATACTGTCCTCACAGGCAGCAGAACACTATACTGTCCTCACAGGCAGCAGAACACTATACTGTCCTCACAAACAGCAGAACACTATACTGTCCTCACAGGCAGCAGAACACTATACTGTCCTCACAAACAGCAGAACACTATACTGTCCTCACAGGCAGCAGAACACTATACTGTCCTCACAGGCAGCAGAACACTATACTGTCCTCACAGGCAGCAGAACACTATACTGTCCTCACAAACAGCAGAACACTATACTGTCCTCACAGGCAGCAGAACACTATACTGTCCTCACAGGCAGCAGAACACTATACTGTCCCCACGGGCAGCAGAACACTATACTGTCCTCACAGGCAGCAGAACACTATACTGTCCTCACAGGCAGCAGAACACTATACTCTCCTCACGGGCAGCAGAACACTATACTGTCCTCACAGGCAGCAGAACACTATACTCTCCTGACAGGCAGCAGAACACTATACTGTCCTCACAGGCAGCAGAACACTACTGTCCTCACAGGCAGCAGAACACTACTGTCCTCACAGGCAGCAGAACACTATACTGTCCTCACAGGCAGCAGAACACTATACTGTCCTCACAGGCAGCAGAACACTATACTGTCCTCACAGGCAGCAGAACACTATACTGTCCTCACAGGCAGCAGAACACTACTGTCCTCACAGGCAGCAGAACACTACTGTCCTCACGGACAGCAGAACACTATACTCTCCTCACAAGTAGCAGAACACTATACTGTCCTCACGGACAGAAGAGCACTATACTGTCCTCACGGACAGCAGAACACTATACTCTCCTCACAAGTAGCAGAACACTATACTCTCCTCACGGACAGAAGAGCACTATACTGTCCTCACGGACAGCAGAACACTATACTATCCTCACAGGCAGCAGAACACTATACTGTCCTCACGGACAGAAGAGCACTATACTGTCCTCACGGACAGCAGAACACTATACTCTCCTCACAAGTAGCAGAACACTATACTGTCCTCACGGACAGCAGAACACTATACTGTCCTCACGGACAGCAGAACACTATACTCTCCTCACGGGCAGCAGAACACTATACCCTCCCCACTGGCAGCAGAACACTATACTGTACCAACGGGCAGCAGAACACTATACTCTCCTCACGGGCAGCAGAACACTACACTGTCCTCACGGACAGCAGAACACTATACTATCCTCACAGGCAGCAGAACACTATACTCTCCTCTCGGGCAGCACAATGCTGTACTCTAAAACTATAATATCATAATAATAGCGTCTGTTTGTTCGATGCGCTGAATGACATCAATATCGGTATGGCGCAAATAATTATTGATGTAACCTCTTCTCTCAAGTAACCCATTCGACATGTTTTCTAAGGTTTTCGCTGTATAATGAAATAGAAGTTCGGAGAAAGACCATAGACGTGACGCACGGTAGGCCTACGTCTTTCTTGATCTGTTGAATTCACTAATTTCCTTCTCATCGTTTACTGTCACAAAACACGGCTTCACTCTAAACTGTTCATAAAAACGAGGTACACTAATCTTATTTGGACAATGGTGAATTAATTTCGTGTACGAAATTTTTAAGACATTTTTTTCCAGGCCTCTTTGGAGCAGTGAAGGAGAAAAGATCTCCTATGCTTGTGCTCTTTTCTCTAGAACATTTGACGAAACCGCGAGTTTGCACATTTCGAACTGAACGATGCAACTTCAAAGCCTGCCTGTAGTTCTTACAAATTTATTGAGGAATGGTCTGATTATACATTGACCTTGTTAAATGGTAGGGCTATAACTTCACCGTATTTCTGAAACTGGAGAATGCAAACAACCAGCAGCCCCTTACCAAGCAGAGCCGCGCCGCTCCAAGTTCATATAATAAATCTAATTACTGTTATATTATGCGCTTGAATGTCAATGTTTACCATATTCAGTAACGGATAACTATTTAATACCCCCTGAGAAAGTATAGCATTGTGCTACCCGTGAGGAGAGTATAGTGTTCTGCTACCCGTGAGGAGAGTATAGCATTGTGCTACCCTTGAGGGGAGTATAGAGTTGTGCTACCCGTGTGGGGAGTATAGCATTGTGCTACCCATGAGAAGAGTATAGCATTGTGCTATCCGTGAAAAAAGTATAGCACTGTGATACCCTTGAGGAGAGTATTAGATCTATCTCATATAGAAAGGAAAAAAAAAAAAACCGGCTTAAGATGATTTAAAAGGAACTTTCACGTCAAAATGTGACACCAAAATCAGAAATACAACTTTGAACCAATTCGTTTATGACTTATAACGTCTAACGGAAAAAGCGACATACAACGAAAAAGGAAAGAAAGAAAGGGTAAATTACATTGCATGTCAGAGATAGACTCAAGAGTACTACAGTGCCATGTTCTGCTAGTTAATTTATCCAGAGGACGAGAGACATTTACGATCAACTAGGGAATAGGAAGAAACTGGACGTCCGAGAAATGCGGTTGTATGTGAGACTGATTGAATAAGGTACATGGGCTGTCTATTAGACGGACGATGGCATTCTTATGGATTTGGATAAAACAAAGTACTCACATTCAACAAGCGGACCACTTAAAGGTCATGTGATGCCAAGATATATATTAAATATATATTATAATATATATTTATGTTCCAGATTATATATATTATATATAATCTGGAACATAAATATAGTTACAGGGACAGAAGTGCCGTAATGGGAAAGAGAAATGAGTCGGCCAAGTAAAGAGAAAGATTCTGGTTTGCATGAGGACACAGGACAATGGAGATGTGGTCCTAATCATCAAGTCGCACACATAAATTCGTAGTGAGACATTAACTTTCCAGTCTGCTGTCGAAGACCTGGATGATAATCACCATTATTAATAGTAGGCCAGTTCAATAATTTGTGCACTTCATGACCTCTGGGATTTTACTGCCCTGGAAAATTCACTTTAGTTTCCTCTTCCGCACACGGGAGGCGACTCAGTTTGGAAATTAAATTCATCATGGCTGACTATTCTCCATAGGAAGCTGAACTGCAGCATTCGCTGAAAACTCGAGGGCTAGCTATAGATCTATTGTGGATCTAACTGAGCTAGCAGACTATATTTGATATGGAAAAAATATCATAAATATTTCAAATTTATTTTCAAGTAAGGACATATCACAATCGGTGAAGTAGATCATCTAGAATTTAGATCTAGATCTAGATCTAGATTGGAATAGGACTTTAAGCTACTTTATAGATCCAAAAATTTCATCTAACAAGGTCATGTTCTCATATCGCACATTTTTATTTGTTTTCAAGTAGATCTAGATCTAGCCTGTAAACAAATAGGCTATTTAAAGTACAAGGTGATGTCTGATGACACCTGTTGACAGAGCTTGCAGATAATTTTGATAAAAAAATAAAATAAAAAAAATAGGATTATTGGCCAAACTGTTCAAATAATAATATTGACAGTTTTCAATTCCTGAGCAAAGTCCAGAGCTTATAAATAGACATCAAACTGGCTCCCTTCAACGTGCCAGTGTTACTTCAACAGCACAGCACATCAATGAGAATCAGCAGTCACGAGATAAAATTTTGAGTGCAATTTATGGGTGGGCCCTTGCTGCTTAGGTGTAACAGTTTGTCAACCAGACAAACAAAGTGAACTTTTGAGCCGTCTTATACATGGTGACATAGATAATGTTCCCCATCCTTAGGTGAAGTTTCAAAATTGAGTAGTTCATCCTTTTTTCTTAGAAAAGGAAAGACTTCTGACAGTTGCAATGTAATCTCAAGCTCAAACAATGTGTAATTGACTATTACTTGCTGACAGAGAAGAGAGAAAAGGCATAAAATGAGATTCAGTGCCATATACGATGGTTTTAAGAGTCTCCAACTTTTTTTTGACAGAAAACTTTTAAAGACCTTTTTACTGCCTACGATGACATTTTTGTTTGTAGGTAATCTTAAACCCAAGAATTTAACAGAGTTTGAAAGCTTGGTTTGGAAAAAGGTAACACTTTTATACAAATGTTCACGTCACAATTTCACATTTACAGCTTTTTATCCACTAAATGCATAACTTGTTCAATCATCAACGCCACTGGGGAAAAAAAATCAGAAATTGTTACTAAAATATGATTTTACAGAACAACAATCAAAACCTTCATAAAAATTATCTAGTTTGGTTCCCAACTCCTTTAAAAGAATGTGCTTGCAATGACACTTTGAATGTCCTAATCCTTTGAAGCTCGTTATCAAATTTTTACCAGAATAAAAAACTACATTGAGTCAATTCTTACCATGAACAACAGCACAAGCAGCAAAAAAGCTGCTCTGTTATAGAGCTTGTGAAATTTTTAAGTCATTCATTGTACTTTAGGGTATTTGGAAGAGAGAAAAATGTAATAAGACAATAGCCTGTGTTACATAGGTCTACAATTTCTTAAGATGTTGCCTTTTGGCGTTGGTTGTGCAAGCGAGCTTGATGAGCCTTTTATATAACTTAGAACTTGACAGATATCTTGCCAATATCTAGTTTTAGTTGTAATATTTATGTCATAGCATTAGGATAAAAATTCCAACCTCAATCCAGCTAGAAACAATTCTGGGGGGGGGGGGGATTTTTGCAGTTTTAGGCCTCTCTCATGCATTTTAATTTAATGGGAGTTCAATTTTCATATTGTATCACTTATAAATCCATATCAATAATCATATTTTATGTTGACTCTGAGGGTGGGACATAGTAAATTGCCACAATATTTTCCACCTATGTATGCTGCAGACTTAATTGTCATCCTTGAGGTCTACTATTTTTTTGACCATAGATGATTTTATTGAAACCTCAATGATACTTAAAATCTGATTATTTTTTATCCAAGAATGACATACATTTTCTCTCTCTATCTTTGTATTAGAGTAGATGTCCTGTGGACATAATGAAAACATCGATAAAATTTCAACATTGTAAATTGATTTTTCAATTTTCTTCTTATTCCCAAGGCCGAGGGTGAAGTTACTTAAGGCTTCAAGATGTCGGTCAAGTTTCAGTTCAGCAAACTGATCATGGAGAAGTTTCTGCGTCGGTCATTCTACGATGCTGTGTTACGACTGTATGAGACAGCTCATGGGGCTCGCATCATTTCTGTGAGCCTTGAAGGTCACCTTTCTCTGGTTGTCAATAAGAATGAAAACTTTGTCATCAAGTTGAACGAAATAGCTCAACGAGCTGATGATGGAGAAGATCCGCACCAACAGCGCCTCACAAAATTTATCAACTTTAAACCAGATGAAAACACAGATGGATACTTCATAAAGAAAGAAGATGAATTTCTGGCTGTTCCAGGGGTACATGCTTCAAATGAACGTACTGAAGTTGTTGTGAATCTTGATGACCACTTAAAAGATGGTGAGAAATTAGCAGTTATGACAGACGAAACACATACTCTAAACAACAGTCCAAGATTGAGCTGTTACACACAGCAGGATGAAATAGGTCTGAAGGCTTATGAGCAAAAAGAGAGTGTTGATTATAAACAAGCTGACAGCGGAGCAGCAGAGTCTCACCTAAATCATCAACATGAACAGGGTGCAATTAGCCATGGTGGGAGAATCATCCAAGACAGTAACATGCCAAAATCAGAACTGGACAGTTGTGGTGCAGGAGAAATTTGCTTTTTACCAGTAGGCCAGGTGGATGGTGAGAAAAGAAAACTTGAGCTAGACTACCACGGGCAGGGGCAGGCCACAGAGAAGTCATCCCAGAAAAGGAGAAAGCTGTTGTCATTTCCTGACACAGAAGATGAAATTACACCTCCAATGAAATCTGAGGAGAAAGAAAAGGAAGAATTGTCTGCGGCTGAGGCTAGTGATGTGAATGCCAACAGTCTACAGCTCCTGCCACACACTGGTAAGCAAACTGGCAAGTTTCATAAAGC
The DNA here is from genome assembly GCA_033675545.1 of Elysia crispata. Classification (NCBI taxonomy): domain Eukaryota; kingdom Metazoa; phylum Mollusca; class Gastropoda; family Plakobranchidae; genus Elysia; species Elysia crispata. The sequence continues at coordinate 2,099,825 of JAWDGP010004927.1, read as the reverse complement.
TAACCCTTACCAAATGTTAATTAAGTTATTTAGAAATATTTTCACAATTTAAATCGCTCATTTTGCATACAGGTTTATTATTCCAAGCAAATATATATTTAAAATAACTTTCAACAATAAGTGGCAATGCAATGGAAATTTTGCAGCCAAATTGATCCGGAAATAGGAGAGTTCATAGAAAGTCATACTTGTTAGATTTTTTTTTTTGTTCTTTTATTGAAGTGACTCCTATGTGTCGAAAGAGAAACTCACTGCAGTGCATTTTGATTGAATGAAATTTGAATGCGATAAGGGGGGTAATTTTTATAGATTTAAACCGATCATTTTTATAATCAAGATAAACTAAATAATAATAAGTCGAGACTGTTGAAGAGCAAACACAAACAAGTTCCATTCTTGATACATTGAGATCTATGCATTGCAATGAAGACCATGTAAACCACATTTAATTGCCTAACTGGAAAGGGAATTCTGATTTTAAAGAATATAAAAACAAAATCAAATCTTAATCTTATAATAGCTTAAAGGTTTGAAAGAAGAATACTTCAATGGCAATGTATAATTATAGTTTTTTTTTCTCTTTTTGAAAAATCTCAGCTGTTTGAAAATAATTTAGGAAAATTAATGACTAGTTTTTAAAATGGAATGTGGTTTGTTATCTCTTAAAAAGTTGAAAAGCAGAATTTCCTTGGTATACCATGTTTCTTCTTGAATATTTTGATTTCAAGTTGTTTTGTTTGTAAGAGTTATAAATTCTGAGTGACTATGACTAACCAAGGGTGGACAAGAAGAGCTATCAGAAGCTTGTCCTTCATAGATCAGCTGAGTCTGTGTACTATTTAATGAGCTCCGAGATAAAATAATGTCATCAGCAATGATTGAACAGTGTGTTACAAGTCTCTTGAGGCATTCCATTACTTATCTCAAACTCTTTAACATTCGGTCTTAGGATGGATTCATGCTTGCAAATTGCACATGTGGAGGTGCAGTTAAATTAGAGGTTATCACTTGTTGATCTTTCAAGGATATTGATGTGATGCCATAACCAAGTAAAGACATTTTTATAACTTAGATGAGTTAGGTTTCAGGACTTAAGTGTAGAAGAGACTATTTTTTAAAGACTTTTTTTGTTTCAGCCATAGCACCTATTGTTGTGGAGGAGGAGGACAGTAACTATGGTCCTGACATGGAGAATGGTGAAACACAGGCCCAGACACAGCAGCAGCAGCAACTGACGACCATGTTTCAGCTCCGAGATCAGGTGAGATCCACTGGCGTAGCTGGAAGTGTGGGGATGTTCCGCCAACAAGATCTGGAGGAATTGGCTCGGCAGCAACAGCAATGGCAGATGGTGGCCTACCAGCGCAGCATCATGGAGAAGTCCTACATCCAACAGCAGTTACAACAGTATCAGCGAGACTCAGAACGTCTGCGCTGGGAGTTTACCACCCAGCAGCCGCGTGATGAGAGGATCACGACCCAGGCTGTACTGCCTTCCCAGCAGTCACCTGTTCCAAGAGAGTTTGTTGCCACTGGGCCTGGAAACCAAGTTGTGGATGCGGAAACAGCAGAGAAGCTGTATCGACAGGCGCAGGCTAACACAGAAGCTGCTTTACTGGCTGCTGCTGCTTTGGAACAGGTAAAGAAAAATTCTCAAGAGGGACATGGTAGTGTGGAGGATGCTGGCATTGGAGACAAGCTCTCCACACCGCACTACATACGCATCTTAGAGGAGCATGTAGCCCCCTCTGCTTCTGTGCCTCAAGCAGAGACAGAGTATGAGGAGGGTGAACTGAGACACGACACACACATCTGTGTGCTTTGTGGAATCAAGTTCATGGCTCTTGAACCATTGATCAGACATATGGAAAAGCACAGAAAGGATTTTGAAAGATCTTGCTCTGTGTGTCAGTCCGGCACACTGACGGGCAATATGCTAAAACTTCACATGGAAGCATCCCATGGTCCAGAGACAAGCTTCCCACTGCCCACCATGGCTGTGCCTGTGCCATCGGTCATCACCAGTTCCTCAGGCCCATCAACGTCGTCAGCACCCGAGCTCACTCAGTCTTTCCACGCAGTCCTCCAGGGAGGCTACACTTCCTCTATACAACTAGATCTGACTGGCTTGAAACTCCCACAGCAGTCACAGGCCTCTCTAAAGCAAGTTACAGCTTCACTCAGCAAAGAACAGGAAGACATAATGACCGCTGTGTCAGGCAGTAATGCTGTGAAACCAGAGGAGCCTTATGAATACCAAGAGGAAGAAAACACACAACTGTCCTCACGTCCTGAGGGTGAGTGCTCGTCTTCTGATCCTGATGGTGGCCACCAGGAACAAGACAGTTATCTAGGCCTACCCCCAGCACAGTTTTACCCACTGATTGCATGTCAAGTCTGTGGGGAGAAGTTTGCGCTGAGTGAAGCCTTGGATCAACATGTTGAGAGCCAGCACAAAGATGGCGAGGGCTGCACCTATACCTGCAAGACATGTGCCGTCAGCTTTGACACTCATGTGGAGTACAGCAAGCATGCCAGTCGCCACGAGGTCTCTGGTGCAGGTATAACCCTGCAAGCTAACACGCTTTCCTCTTCCACCTCCACTTCATCTGCCACTGCTGTTCCTTCTACGGTTGCTTCCCCTGCATCTACCGCAGCACAACTCAAATGCAGTCACTGCCTGAAGGCATTTAAGTCTGTAAAGCAATTGCGGCTCCATTATGTAGCAGCTCATGCCTGCTGTCATTTCTGTGAGTATTGCCGAGCTGGGTTCCCTGATGCGATGTCTCTACAGCTTCATGAGCAGCTTCATACATTGGACCCGGAGAAGCTGAGTTTTCGCTGCGACATCTGCAGCAAAGCATTCTTCACACAATCCCAGTGCAGTGCTCACAAACGCACTCATAAGGATGAGAAAGCTCATGCTTGCGATGTATGTGGTAGCAGCTTCTTCAAGCGTGGAGACCTGACCAAACATGTACGTACTGTACACTCCCCATCTCGACTCTTCTCTTGTAAGTTCTGTGGAAAAAAAGGGACCCGAATGGACAACATGCGAAGTCATGTGCGGTCACACCACAAGAGCATGACAAGAGATCAGATTGTCAATATGATTGAGGTCATTGAATGAAAGTCTTCTTTTATTGCAGCTGACACTGAATTCAGAACTACCAATGGAAAGTCTTGAAACCCAAATTTTTGGATTGTTAGTCGTATTCTGATGAATATTTCTGATTTAAATTTTCACCAAATGTTTCTCTTATGAAAGCGCCAGTGAAAATAGGGGTATTCATATTCTATTCAGATCATGATATTTGATATCTTCACACTAATTAGTCATAGAGGTTGATAGTCATTTTACTTCAGATTCATATTGAGATTTTGTGCTGAATCAAAAAATTTTTTTGTTCATGTGTGAATGTAAGAAATGCAAATCTACAAATTCCCAATAAAAACACTCCCAAACCATTGTTGCTTGATTTGAGGGAAGGCCAAACTTGAATTTCTCATCAGCAAGCTCAAAACTTGTCCAAGCTGTAGCAAAAAATCCATTGACCACTTTTATTGAGTCTAGATTATTTCTTTTAAAAAAATCTGATTTTTTTGTATTATTTCGATACTCAAGAGGGTTTCTTTTAAATTTAAACCAGATAATGTGATGACAATCAAACTGATACTGTTGTTGTTGAAAAAATTCAAGTCATCGTACACACCTTCAGGTGGTACTACTCGTCGACCCAGATAGCCAAAGTTAAGGACCTCACCTTTTCAGATTTACATTGTCCACAGAGTTATGTTTAATAGAAGTGGCCTGAGATTTCCTTGTTATTTTTGAGTTACATCAAGCACATACTTTGGCCCACAGGAAATTGGCTATACGCCAAACTGTAGCTCAGTCTTTCATGTCAATTTTTAAAAAAATTATTTTCCCATCAATATGTTCATTATTGATATAAGCCAAATGAAAAAGTTTTACACTCACAGGATCATATTTTTTAGATATAAACTTTTTCTAATATTAGCAGCAGAAATATATCTGTTGTTTCCTTGAAGCAGGGTCACACAAAGGAATAAGGTTAATTTTTTTAATCATTTACTAAAGGCTTTTATTATTATTATTATTATTATTATTATTATTATTATTATTATTATTATTATTATTGTTATTATCATCATCATCATCATCATCATAAATTGGGCTATTCAAAAGCAAAATTTTTTTTTAACTGTATAACATGTTTCGAAATGAAGAATGCCTTTATGTATTTACCAATACTACTTAAATTTTGTGTGACCTGTGATTTACAATATCCTATCATGCCAGTTTTAAGCACTAAAAAGATTCTTGTTTTAAATCATTATACTGCAAACAAGCCTCAGTGATGACTACTTGCTGCCTCAAGCTTATTCTACTGATAATCCTGCTCCAGCTGTGTTACTAACATATTTATTGCAGCAATAGCAGCGGATGCCTCTTTGATGTGGTAATGGCACAATTTTACAATTTTTTTTTCTTTGGTTTTCGTAAAAATGCTTTGAATTAATCAAACATTATAATAAATATATATATTTTATCAATGTGCTGTGTTAAAAATGCTAAGAAATTAATTTCAGTGTAATCTGTAACTTATGTCTCATTTCAGTTAATGTCAATATGGCATGTCTGACTCATGCTATTATCATAGAGCAGACAATACGACAGATATTGCTAAACATTTATTGGTTTTTAACAATAATGTTTTCCTACTATCCAAATATTTGAGCTTCCTTTCATACTTAATAGTATTGTTTGAATTTCATCACTTTGCAGCGAATCGCAAAAAATTCTTTAGGCAGAAAAGTGTGGAGAGTTAGTATGATGTATCAATCCAAGCTTCATGTGTGTCGTCTTGTGGTAGGAGGACTTGTCTTAAATTTTTTCTTATTGGCACTTTGAAGAAGGGTAAGATTTTACTCTTTGAGAATATCCTTGTTCACATGATATTTCATTCAAAAGCAAACCAAAAAAATATATGTTTTTAATTTTATGCTAGAGGCACTTGTATGGTCTAGCATGAATACCTCAGAAAGTTTCTGTTTGGGATATATCTAAGTGTTGGTGATCATTTACAAAAGTTCAGATCATTTTTTGTGTATGGTCAAGATTATCAGAATAATGCAATATACCTGGCAAATATAAGGCCTGTCTCGCATCTGTCATCTTGGCTCATACTTGATCTTGGAATAGTCATTTAATGCAATTTTTTTTTTTTTTTGCTTTTTGCTAAACCTGACTAAGACTTTTCATGGTGTCAAACTAAGAAGCTATGTGCAACAATTTTTATGTCAATGTGAAATGTCAGCACTAGGATAACCGTTCTTCCTGCAGTATTCAGAACATGGCTACTCATAAATGTATGCAATTTGCTTTGATCAACATTTAGAGCAGGGGAAATGGTTGATTGCGGCAAGTTTATAATGGTTGTAATTTTCACATCCTCTTGGTGTCTTTAGTCCTTTTTTGTCGAAAGATTTGTTCTAAACAGGGTGTCCAGAAGCACTGCAAGTCAATGAAAAAAAGTTGTAAATTTGATTTCTTGGTCATGGAAGTTTTAAACGATCCTAAACTGAAAGTTTGATTCAAAAATAAAAAAAAAATTTGCAGAAGTAAGACAAAACTCTGTGAAATCACACTGAGGCAGTTTTTAAGTGAGGCAGCCCAAATACTAGTCTTCTCCTTTTGGCGATCGGAGATACACATTTCAGTGTTTTTAATAACGGGTTTTAGAAAATATTCTTGTAAAAATAAGAAATAGTAATCAATAAACTTTGACTTTGATTATAAAAACATCATTTTGTTTCATTTCCTAGGCAGTAAAGTGCTTATGGGGGTAGTTATATCAGGTATCACTTTTTCCTATACTCAGAGAAGATAAAGTAAAATGTTTACAAATGTGGCTTTTTGAGTCTGCTCTTTGATTTTTTTTTTGGTTACAAATATTAATCATAACATGATAACTATCCCCTCATCATTCTGTAGGATTGAAATACTTCACAGCGCTCATGCAGTTAGTATCAATTGTGCTTTGGGTAGGCTGTGAATCTTTTTTCTGTCATCTTAAAATTCACTGCCCTGTAAATCTGTGCTGCTATCTGCATGAAATGCATGGCTCTCTCCACCGTTCCTGATCATGCGCCTGACCCCCTGGGAGAATCCTGTAAATTGTTTGAGATGCAGAAGCTGAAGCTAAACTTTTACATTAATAGTAACTTCATGGAAAATTCAATTTTAAAATTAAACTGGAGCACACCTTGTGGAAAGTTGTCAAGATGTTTTTAGAATTTAAGCATTCAGAGCTGTGGTTTTAGAGTTATTTTCAGCGCTGCAGATCAAGTACTGAAATAATCTAAGTACTGCTATTGTAACTGTATATATGTAATGAACATTTCTGATGGAAATATTTATCTGTGATAATAATTCATTATTATCTTGGCTTTCAAACTTTCAAAAGGAAAAAGCGTTCCTACTGGCAGACATATGAGAAGCTAAATCTGAAAATGGGAAAAATTAAAATTTAATTTTAAAAGAAAGAACTCGTAATTTTTATGCACTTCCTTCAATGTAAATTATGTAGATCAAATGTATTTCCCTAGTTCTATAAAAGATCCAATATAGCCAGCTGAACAACAAGTAAGAAACTTTCTCAGATCTTGTCTCAATGCTTGTGTGAAGCTCTGGGGCCTTCAAAGTGAACACCCAAGGAAAGCAGCTTGCCATGAAATTGACATGTTTTTTCTTTATTCTTGTTTTCAATTGTTTTTCAACTATCAGAAAGCCATATGAGTGAAACTCAAAGGGGTGTTCTTTGTTCCAGTCAAGAGCAGGGATGTGTTGCTTATCTGGTATCTTTTACCGTGTATACCCAGTACCTCTGGCCACTTATGTCTTTAATGCAAGAATGAAATGTAAAAATCTGAGATGTTTTGATGTTAATTGCATTTCAGGGGTTGTATAACACAAGGTCTGTTGCGCTGACAAAGAAAACAAGTTTGATGTCACTGAAGGTTCTAAACACAGGGAACAGTGTCATGTTTTATCACTTCTGACTGGCCGCTAAAGTTACATAGAGCAGTTAGCTTTATAACCATAAGGCATGATGCCCATTCAGAGCAAGCTTGTTCTAAGTGTTGCGATTGTTTCACTGCATTTGGGACACCCTTGTTCGTGGCAAGTGATAACATACAGATTGTATAGAACCAGCAACTAAACATTTCTCAGGGGAAGTGACATCAAATCTTTTTCTCCCAATTCAAGAATAAATAAGCAGGGTAGTGAAATGTTACAGGGTAATTAAAACCAAAGCTCTTGTGATTATGATTGTCTTAATGAAGACATTTTGTTTTCTTTTTTTTAAATTTATGAATGAGAAAGTATGTGATAATATAAGACATTGTGATAAATCTTTTTTCTTTTTTTACTTGAAACTGATATTAAAATAATGTAGAATGTAAAAAACTGTTTTGTATGGTGAAATTCCACGACAGAGCTGTAAAGATTTGACCAAATAGCCATAGCAGGAGGCAAAGAATTTTTTTGAAAATTGACAATTAAAGAGCACAAAATAATGTGAACATAAGGAAAATTAGCTTCAAAGATCTTGATGTCCGTAGGTGAAATATGTCAGGATCTTACGAGGTTTGGCGATAAACCAAAATTTTTCAAATCAACCTGTGCGAGGTTTAGCATTTACATAGCTCATTACTTGAGCTGATAATATCACTCTACCATTTTAACTCTTTCTCTCTGTCTCTGTCTATCTGTCTGTCTGTCTGTCTGTCTGTCTCTCTCTCTCTCTTTCTCAGGGGTGGATGTTGCAGATAATGTTTGATACTAATCATACTATAAATGTTTTGGGGATCATCTGGATTTTGAAGGGCTATTAAAGTTACCTTATAAGCTGGTACATGTGTACCTCGATTGTTTTTGTCCAGAAATATTACACACACCTTTGTTTTTCTTGTTTTTTTTTTCTTTTTACTTTGGTTTCAGCTTCAGACATTAAAAAAACAAAACAAAACTATTTGACTGTCTACAATCTGAGCTCCAGATTTCTTGCTCTTTTGTTTGAATCAATTCACTCACTTGGTCTTCCATATATATGGCATGGACAGTGCTATTTATTCTCAAGACTTGGTCACACTCCACTGTCCACAGTCTAAGAGTGCTTAAGTCACCTTTGATTCTATTTAACATTTGATTGTTGTTTTTGAATAACCCTCCTTTGTATGTATTTTAACATGAGAAACAAAGGTTTTGCTTCAGCTTTGTGATTTGTAGTGGATGGCAGATGCCTGTGATATGAATAAAACTTAAAACAAAAAAACCCCAACAAATACTGCATTTTAATTGGGACGATATGATTGTCTGTGACTAAGTCAGAGCACAAATTATTTTTGATGTGCTAGATATTATTTTGAATTTATTGAAACTTCTAAATTATATCCTATTGATACTTATGTTTTCTATAGTGTACATATTGCTTAGTTAATCTCAGAAATTATAACAACACATGGTTTTAGACATGGTTACTCTCTCCACCCACAGCTTATTCTCTTTATGATGCTTATAGTTATTCTCGCAGTTTACATAACTACTGTTCATGAAAGATTGCAATTTGTCTGGTGAATATTTATGGTTATATAAGCTTTCAGAAGGTTGCAACTGATGTAATGAAACTTGAAATAGTTGCCTACCTAAACATTAAGAACTTTACGCGCTATAATGGTGGGGTAAATAGAGTTACACTTTCCCAATGCAATGTAAGGGGAAATAACCGACGATATAGCTGCATGTTTTTTGCATTCTTTCAAAGAAGCCTTTGAGCAATCATCATGAGTTGGATGTGAGAAAAAATAAAATTTGAAAAAATCAGCATTTGGCTGTACAAATTTTCCTTTTTCCCTTCCTAATTGATTTAAAAAAAATGTTTTGATCTAATTATGAAAACTTTTGTATTTTTTAACATTGTGATATCTAACTCATATGGGCAGGTAGAAGAAGTCTGCAATAATTTTTCATGTAAATCTTGAATTTCAATTATAATTTTTATTTGTTTATGGTCATGGTAAGGCATTTCATTCATTTCCACCCTGCAGTGGTTCAACCATGTCCAATTAATTTAATGCCTTTTTTGTGCCAAGTGGTGTGGTGAGCGCTCTGGGTGTATGGTGTTTTAATGAATGGATTTCCTTGTTGTACTCAGGGGATGAGAGGTCACTTCTCTGGCCTTGGAGTAACATAAAAGAGATGTAATCTAGACAATGAAGAGTAAATGTCATGTTATCTGTCCTCTCTTAATTGTTCAGGAATATTACGCAGTTATTTGTGGACACTTATTTTTGACAATGATCATTAATTTATTGATGGTATACCATTTCAAAGTTATCAGTTTGTTTTGGCGTTGGAATAACTAATGCATCTTTATCAAGTTTATTTTAGTTTATTGAAGATTCAGACTTTTAATGTATACAACCTTTTATTTTGCCGGCTATGAAAGCTTCCATGTATATAATTTAGACTGTTGTGCAGAACATGTGCACAATGAAATCAATTTATCTTCCTGTATGCAGCCGTGTGGTAGAAGAGAGCAGTGTTGCAGCTTGTTAATGATGAGGAGAAATGCTCAGCTACTGGTTTTAGCATTCAGCTGAAGGCTAATCTGTCGAGACATAGGTTTCCAAACAAGGACTTAGTAGATGGGGAGTCAGGATGGCTAAAATGTAACAAACAAACTTTTCATTTCTCCTCTTCTTCACATTTTTTTTTGCATGGTAAACTTCATGCACAAGACATGTTAACTTAAGTGACTTGGGTGGAGAAACTCTGAGGAAATATAAATAGCAGCACAGGTACAATTTGTTCAATAAGATATTTATAATTTGCATCTCAAATTTCATGAAAAGTTGCTCTGATAGTCCTGATAATGTGTACCATGCTGTAATATTCATATAATGTATCAAAGAAATATCAATAGTAATTCTTCGCTGTCACAGCTGGAGCTAACTTTTGCATTTTGCTGCCTTGTGTTGATTATAAAGAAAGAAAGTGGAAGTCTCATCACTAGGCAGAAAGCAAGCAATGGACAGGTGGCTTTTCACCAAATCAGTCTTGGTAAAATTTTATGGTGAACCAATGATAAATGATTCAATTTTTTAGCAGTTTAATGGATTTAGTTTATTGGTTACACTCTAATTTTTTAACATAAAGCATAGTATACTGATGATGGAAGTAACAAACTACTGTATTTGTGCTAATCCTTCTGTGTTCCAATGTTACTTGAGAGATTTGAGACAATATCATTGATTAGAGAGAGAGAGAGTAGAGTTAAGGTTTTTTCACATGTCACCGACTGCCATGATCTACTGAAAACACTATCTTTCCATTACAAGTTGGCCAATTCAACAAGTTTATGAAGAAATTTCTTAGACTGCTGATCCTTGTGGCTGATACCTCAACATTGACATGTACTGGTTGAAATTTGAATTTTTCATTTTAGAGGTTCAAAACTGACTTGAAACAAGGTCTTTTTTTTTTTTTTACCATTTTGAATCTTTTTATACATAAATTTTAAAATGTTTTAGCCTTATTTTTTTTTTTTTTATATCTTAGGGGGTAATCATGCATTTTTTTTATCATTTCAAACAGAGAGGAAAATATGTAATTACTTCCATGAGATAACATTGCTGAAATGAATAACAATTTGAGATACATGTCTTTAGTTTCAACAGGGGATTTTTGAAGTATATCTTTATGATACTTTTGAAGCTGCATATCGTCGTCACTAATACCAATTTCAGATTCTGCTTCAGAGATCATTTTAAATGTGTTTTATTTTAAAGCTTGAATACAGAAAGAGATCCAGAGAAAGTTAAGGCTAGCTCATTCACAAATGGAGAAGTTTGAACATTATCTTTGAATGGTAAGAGATCTCTTTCATGTGATAGTACATGTATTTGAAATTTTTTTTATGAAAGAGTTAAATTTTCTGGACTTTTAATTTCTTAGTCATTGACGGGTCAAACAAATCTCTAGTACCGGTATGTTGATGACCTTTATTTCAAACTGGCAATCTCTTAACAGGTCTGCATTTTATGACCTGAATGTTTTTTTTATAGGGCAAAAAGATTTTGCCTCATAAGCTGATCTGATTTTTTTGTTTTTTAAACAAAGTATTTAAAGGTATTTAGATTGTGCTTGACTGTAAATCATTGTTCCTGAACGTGAATAACTCTTGGCATGGTGTGTTTACCTGGTGCTTTTCTTTCATTTGCATCGTGTGAGAATCGAGTAAAAGTTGTAGTGCTATCTTTCTTGTTGCTGCTGTTTTGACTTTTTGCAGTATTTGCTAACAAGTTCTCCTAGCTTTGTACATATGTTTATTCCCCTTTGTTACTGACAAAATCACCTTAATCTGTGAGTTGTCACAGCTGTCGACTCAAGAAAGGGCTGCTAGAGCTATACAAATTTTTTTGTATTACTTAAATTAGTAGATTCTAGAGGAAGGAAAGGTTTCTGACTTTTGTTTTCTTTCTCTCTAAAATGGGACAAATTGGTTCGTAGTGGCAACCTAGGTTAGGGCCAGTTTCATTTTATGCTACTTTTTCTTCAAGTATTGCATTTCGGAACAACTTTTTATCAGGGTCCCATGCCTTTACATTTTGTATTTTTTTTTTTTTTCCCTTCTGTTTATTCTTGTTCACCAATATTAACCTCAACCAGAGATACTGGACAAGTTTTACTTTCAGTTTTATCATGTGCCATGTTAGTTTCCTGTAGTTGAGAAAGGTCAGAGGTTATGATAAATTATATCTAATGTTGGTGATTTGGCGCACGGTTATACTCTACTGATGGTTCTACCTCTAGCTTACAAATATTTAAAATCATGTTTTTTGTTTTCTGTGCATTTGTTTTGTATATTTATTTTTTTTAAATTCTAATAACATTAATGAAAAAAAATGGTATAAAACCCTGTTTTTGTTACCCTTTTATTTTGTATTATTTATCATTTGAAAGAGCAGTATTGTCTGCCTTCATGCAACATTTTTTAAAGCCAACTTTACGGGTGCTGATAAATTAAGTGATGAAACAATACATATTTGAAGGGGGAGGGGGTCCTGAAATTGAAAGCTTTTTTCATGGTTTCATATTGAAATTGTTTATTTGCTCAATAAATATTGTTTGGTTGGGCTATCCAGGTGTTTTTTTGTTTGTTTGTTTGTTTGTTTCTGTGCTGTTTGTATCAAGGTTCAAATCGGTTATTCAGCTTGTGATATGAGACTAAACGCT
>JAWDGP010004927.1:2042500-2085000 GCA_033675545.1 Elysia crispata | reverse complement strand
GTCCCCAAACAATATCATTTGATTATGGCGCTACTTGTTAGTTGACAGTAGGCCGTGTGAGAATAAGGCGTTATTCTAAGTAGGACATGTTACTTAGTATTACTTAGCTTAATTTACAATGAAATACCATTGCACGAGATTAGATTTCTTTTGTCTATGAAGGACAAGACAGAGGCAGAACCGACGTTTGGGGACCAGTTATTACAGACTCTCAAGACATTCATAGTTACAGTATTTACATGACTATAAAGTTAGCTGCGGATAAATAATTTACTCGATCTAAAGTATACAACCCCAGAGTGTAAAATATTTACTAATTGTGATAAAAAGTACTATATAGATCTTATACATAGTTATATAATACAGTCGCACACGGAACCGTCGAGTCTGCTGTCCATACTTAGAGGCGCACTTCTGAAAAACAAGGAGGAAGAGAAACTCCATAATATCAGTTCAACATGTTCTATAAGAATACACGAAGAAAAGTGATCAGTGTTACTAATAAAACTAAATATTACTTTATTACCTCGCTGACTTTACTCTCTCTCTCTCTCTCTCTCTCTCTCTCTCTCTCTCCTCCCCCCCTCCCCTTCCTCTCCGTCTCTCTCTCGCTCTCAGAAAATAAAAACGTGCTAAACAAATTTAATGAGAAACAATGTACAATTCCATTTGATTAGCTGAGTAGTAAATACCAGTCAATTCTTCACAGTGTCCAGTTATTGCGGTCTCATCCCAGTGTCCCATAGTTTACAAGCAAGGCTTGGCCTGGCAGCCATGAGCTTTACACAGGCTGATACCGAGGTAACTAAAGATCCAGCCAACTTTGTCCTCTGAATCTAGTCTTGAGTCGTGCGTGTCATTGGCTTTAGCTGGATGCTCTCAGAGTGATCTCCGTGGGTTGGGACTTTATTCCGACCATAACAGGATGGAATCAAGTTTTTTTTTTTTTCGCACAATATAAGTTAAACCTCACTCAGAAAAGACCGAAACTGAAAAGATGAGGCCCTTTACCTAACTTACAGATCGTGTGAGGCTCAAACTTGCGAAGAAAGTCCCCGTGGATATGATGGCTGATGCTCTAACCTCACAGGCACTGGCGCTCTACTCAATCAGAGTACAGATAACCAGGACATGGTTTGCTAGAACACAGGCTTGGAATGTGTAAGCTTTCCATAACACAGCTATGTACGGTACAACTCTGGCCTCTGGCCGATTATTTAAAGACATGGTCTTAAAACTTTTGCCTGGTTCATTTCTGAATCATAAAAGTCATAAGGCCGTTCACACAATTTTCATACAGCTTAAGGGGCCAAGTCACTTGATTATTAAATTGTCTGATTTTATCGCTGATTTAGTAGGCTACTAACAAATGATACGCTTATTTGTAGCTTAATTCACAAGCCATCGTCAGGCAGAAACGCAAAGCTGATCAGGGGATAATAATAATGATGGTGATGATGATGGTGGTGGCTACGACAAACATGAGGAGGTGGATAGTGGAGGGGGAATTTCTTGATGATATTAGCGCTCATTATAACGATGGTGAGGGAAGAGACCCACCGCAATCATTCTTGATGATATTAGCGCTCATTATAACGATGGTGAGGGAAGAGACCCACCGCAATCATTCCCGTTGCTAGTACCGCGACCCATAGCATCCATCTTGGTGGCCTGCTGATGCTGATAGCCTGGTGACGTCGAGCTGGAATTGTCGTCTGCTGATGCTAACTGATCCTCACGGTAACGCTCAGGCCAGTGGATGCCCACACACAGCTCGTACACAGCAGCACCGGTAAGGGCGCCAAGGTGGGGCGCAACCACAGGCACCCAGAACCATTCGTGACTGCGAAACCTGGGGAGAGGAAGAGAAGGTGTTTTTAGTGTTGAATTGAGAGGAGGCGGAGGGGGAGAGGAAGAGAAGGTGTTTTTAGTGTTGAATTGAGAGGCGGCGGAGGGGGAGAGGAAGGGAGTAGTGCAGCACTTAAGTTAAAATATAATTCAGGAGTGAATCAAATTTGTCTTATGGGCGCTCCTGTGTGTGAAAGGTCCTCAATGAGATGTACAGTATGAGCCAACCTGTCTGGCATCTTACTGTTACAAAAAAGTGACGATATCCACGTCTTTTTGTCCCTGTTTCTTGTCTCGCTCCAGTCAGATTATTTAAAGCTTCTGCATTTTCGTGATTTAGAACCAGCTCGTAAACACTTTCTTCCTACTAATTTGTCTGTTTACTCCGTCCACAATTTACTTCCTCGACGCTCACAGAACCCGAGATCGCCACAGCTGAATATCTGCGCCCGTGGCAAATTATGGCTTTGGAGCAGTATCTCGTTTAAACCTTCGAGCATTTTATATGTATATCCATTAATTGAAGTGACACAAATTAGTTTGCTTAGTTATGCCAACTGGATATATTACAGACACAGCAACAAACAATTGGATCGCTACACTCATTTCTCGATGGATTGAATGAATGTTTTCCTGATATGTTTTATTTCCCCTGATTTTATGTCAAGTTGGTGAACTGTAATTTTTTTTTGCATTCTTATTATTATTTGCCAAACTCCAATTAGCTGTTTATATTTGAAGTTAATGATCGAGTCATTGAATCTGCTTGGAGGACTAAGCACTAAGACCCCAAAAACACACTTAGCTGTTGTATTATGGTTTTAATTCGCAAAATCCCACAAAGTTTATAGGTGGATGTATTTCTTCCATAACTTTGAAAAACACTTAAATCTTCGCAAAAGGTTTTCTAGTACGCACTGAAGAGACTTACGAGAAAGGTTTGCTGCCCCAGCCAGCACACGCCGTGAAGATCCTCGGCGCTAGATCTCTGGCTGGGTTGATGGCGAACGCTGCGTTCAAACCAAACGCCATGGCGATCCCAACGACCACGTAGCCGACCAGGAAGGGAGCGAGACCAGAGCTTGGGCGAGAGTTAAACTTGTCTGTGATGGCCAGCACACATATGACCAGCAGCGCCGTGCCAAATATCTGGACAGTGGGTGCGGAATTATTTTACATGGTTGACTCTAAGTCTTATAAAATATCTCTAAGTTACTAAAAAATGCAAAATATCTCTGAAGAACGTTCATAAACGACCTTAAAATTTAATTCTATGATAATACCCGTTGATTAATCCTTGTTATCACCCTCAAAAACGCGTCATAAAGCAAAGTTATATAGATGTCGTGGATGATTCACCATTCTTCTTTGTAAATAAACAACCATTTTTCAATGATCCTTGTTCGATATAAACCAAAGCACCATCTACAGTCTACAACGATATTATATAGTCTACATAACTTTAAAAAAAAAAGGAAAAATAAAAAATAAAACAGCTAAACATTCTACCTAAGTCTAAAGCCTTCAAGGCTTGTAACCGATTTAACTCTTTAACATCTAAAGTCAGCTCTACAGAACTCTAAAACTCTTTAAGTCTTGTAAACGGCTTCACTCTTCAACATCTGAAGACAATATTCTACATAGCTCTACAGCATTCAAAACTTGTAATCTACTTTACTCTTCAACGTTCGACGAGTGTATTTGACGCTTGGTCAGCTGTCGCATTTTACATTTAACATTATTCAGTTCTTGCTAACTTTCGAACACGAGAATGAGTTTTGTTTACCGCATAGATAAACTTTGAACCCTGGAGTCTGCAAGGAAACAGGGCCGCCATTTTGTTTCGAGTTTGAGCCATGCAGTTCTTAACTAATGGGTTTGAAATCTCAACATGTCAGCTTTTATCAGCCTGACAAGGATTTGTTAAGGGCATTTGGTACACTAATCCTGAGATCATCAGTGGTGGATAAGCTGTATCAAACAATGATTCAAACCATCAGTTGTAACGTTCAGTCTTAAAAAAAAACCATTTCAGCTTCATTTCTTAAGAACTCAACCTGCTTGTGTTGCCCAGCCCTCACCTGGTCACCGAAGCCGTTGCCAATGGAAACATAAGGTTGCGGATAAGTGGCCCAGATCCCAGCAGTGCCGCTTGGTCCACCCACCTTCCGGTCACCATCGTCAAAGTTGTCCAGGGCGTCTGGGGAAACAAAACACAGAGTACAGCTGAGGTGATTGCAAACGGGACAGAAGTCATTGTACAATGTGGGACAAAAATATACTCTCTCTCTCTCTCTCTCTCTCTCTCTCTCTCTCTCTCTCTCTCTCTCTCTCTCTCTCTCTCTCTCTCTCTCTCTCTCTCTCTCTCTCTCTCTCTCTCTCTCTCTCTCTCTCTCTCTCTCTCTCTCTCTCTTCCCCCCCCCTCTCTCTCTTCCTCTCTCTCTTCCTCTCTCTTTCTCTCTCTCTCTCTCTCCCCCCTTTCTTTCTATCTCTCTCATATATGTGTACACACACACACACACACACACACATATATATATATATATATATATATATCGCTGATTTTTACGTTTTTATTTAATTTCTTTTCAATAACATCATAAATCTAGTTTCGGTATCCATCTTTAAATGAATGGATATCACACATGGCGTCACAGGCTTGGCCATGACTGAACTTCCTTCCTCCATCTCAAGACGGCGTGATTTGATCTAGGCGTGCAATACTGGGATTTATCATTACTTTTCTTTAAAGTATAACTGTTCAACCGGTGATGGGACAACACTTGGCCACATGCTAGAAAACCATCCCTGATATTTAGAGAACTCTCATCGGAGTTCCATTCTCGCCAAAAAATTGTTATCCCAGCTGTATATCCATCTTTGTTCTATCGGACAGTGCTGGCCTGTTGACCAGGTGAGGACCTGTGGTTTGCTTTAGCATTCACTCAATCAAACAACCAAGCAATAGTAAAAAAACAAAATGCATTTTTATTTGGCAACAATTTACTAATCATTTGAATTGTAAAAAATCGACCAGCCAATGATTGAAGCAACAAGGCTGACACTCACCTGTGTAGACGAGGTAGATGAAGAGGGATGCTACCAACCCACCCAGGTACTGGGCAAGGGCATAGAATGGGAACTTCTTCAAGGGGAGACGACCGAGACACACCATCGCCAGGGACACGGCTGGATTTATGTGTCCGCCTACCACAGGAGAAAGAGAAGGGGTGAGAGAGAAATAGAGTTAGGGATAGTGAGATCTGCAAAAAAAAAAAAGAAAAGAAAAAATAGAGAGAGAGACACACACACACACACAAACAGAGAGAGGCAGACAGACAAACTCAAAGACAAAGACCTAAAGATGGGAAGATTGAAATAAAGAGATAGAAAGATAGATAGACATTTATATGTAGTTTGAATATACTTTGGAAATAATAGATAAGAGTGCTCAATTGTGGGAGCTTTTCGTAGACATTTATAGACATTTAGAGGTAGTGTGTTTGTAATCATGCGATCTAAACACAAAAAATCTTGGATTGTTAACTCGTTTTAACCCTTGATTCGGGTAAAAGACAATCAGATAGGTACTGGTCCCACTTCAGAAGTTATGAGTCGACATAAATGCTCGAACTGCTATACGCATTTCTCGATTTTGCTGCAAAGTTTTCCAGGTTATTTTTCTATCAAAAACTGATTGCGAGATTGCTAAGGGGACTGAGGGGGGTGATGGGAAAGTGTATGGATAGGAATTTCATTGTGATAAAGAGTCTGAGGGGGCTTTAGCTATCCATACAAGGTTGTAGATGAACATACTGGACTGATATAATCTTAGAAAACCTATAAAATTTTAGCCATAAACAACTTACAACACAAAAAGGCGGCTGTTTTGCTGAAGTTATAACAGTTCTGTGCGAACCTCCTATTCTTGTCACAAATATTTTCTTATAACGCTTCACTTGCTTTGTAAAATTGATATCATTTCTCCTAAACAATAGCCTCGTGAAATTGAGCGAAGCAAGCACACCAGTAATATGTGCCTCATTGAACAAAGCAGGTTATGTCCTCTTGTATAAAGTGTTGTCCATCATCTTTGTCTCTTTTTTTTTTATATCAACAGTAACTGGCCATTTGGATAATAACCCATTAAGAGATTGGTTCTTTTTATCGCAGATTCACAAATTATCTTTCATAAATTTTGTTGCACAAAACATAAGGAAGCCTGCATGGAAGAATCACACTGTTAAAAATTAGTTGCTCAAAAAGGCTGAAACCTATAGCACAGATGATCTCAAGACACTGACACTCGACAGTACAGTTTTGGTTCTAAACGTTTTTCATGAAACATCTAGAATCGAATGCCATGTCAAATCTAGCAACGTTTTTCATGAAACATCTAGAATCGAATGCCATGTCAAATCTAGCAACGGAAGCAAGAGGGCAAGATAGACACATGGTTCGACAGATAAAACCTGAAAATAACCAGATGGATAGTCTAGATAAATAAAATTAATGGTAGATAACTTTCGCGTCTTTTTTTCTTTTCAGGAAAAAAGAGGCCGTGTATGTATGTGGGAGTAATGTTTAGGATTGTAGAATAGAATATTAAAAATAATTATTATTGCAATTTTTTTTTTCATTTCTCAAGTTCTTTGTCAAGTTTAGTTTAGAAAGAAAAACGCTTTGCCATTTTGTGAAAAGACAATTTCTACGAACAATACTCTATACTATACTTTATCAATTTTAATTCGTTGATTTTTAGTCACGATGGATTACATGGAATGAAACACTATATTTTAAAGGTGTTTTATATGTACGAAATATTGAAAAGAGCATTTAGAATGTTTCACACAAAGTCATGTAAATACACACAACTTCCATGCATCAACAGGCTTAACTTCAAAATTGGGTAGCGTGTAAACTATGTTTCATTTCATTTGCAGCTTCTGTTTTAGCTTATAAACATGTTCCTGTGGCAAATAAGTTTTTTCTAACCTCAGCCACAGAAGAGCTCACCTGAAACACTTCCCGAGACAAGCACCCCAGTGGTGATGCCGACTCCAAACGACCAGGCCACAGTGTTCTGGTCGCCATTCGCCCCTCTGCTGAGCACAGCCTGCGCCACAGAGCCGTCGCCAAACGTCTGCAGAAGTGATGAGATTTGTTTCGTGACCTTTAACCTGTCGCATAGAACTGCACGTCTAGATCGGCCCTAAAACTACTTGCTGTTGTTAAGTTTGGTCCCGTGCATGCAAGACGCCGAGTCTAGAAATATTGTTACCACAGACTAATGTGTATTTGGCTGTAGCCCCAGCGGGAGCTCTCATGAATCAAGTCGACTTCCATTAGCTCTTCCCTCTTGCTGGCTATATCTACTCAGTCTACATCACAAATGTAGAGGGTAATACCAAAACCTGTGGAAAGCAAAGTTCTACATGTCCAGTACAGATAGCAGGAGATCAGTTCAACAGAGACTTCGTGAATCATAATCCTTCTGATGTAAACAATTCTTGACAGAAGATGCAAGTAATGGTATTTGATGGTTTGACTTAACAAGTATAAAAGGAGACCACATACACCTTCCCATGTAACCAAAGTTCACATCAGCACGTCTGTGGCTAGAGGCGGAGGTTATCGGGACCAATATTAATATGTTTACCAATATAGAGCTGTAATAGGGAGAAAATTATGGGATATCATTAATGGTTCTTTAGAGTCTTAGAAGAGCATACACCTGGCTTTATTTCACTCCTGACTGGCCATGAACGTTGTATCAAGTGGTGCGTTGAAAACACAGGGCATGGCACACAATCGGAATAATATGATAAGAGTTATTAAATCTCTGTGATGTAACTAACATACGACTTGTGAGGGACGATAAACATTTGATTGTTTAGAACCAGCGTTAAGCATCCTTAACAGAAAAGTGACGTCATAGCTTTCTCTTCCTTTCTTCAGTATGGCATACATTTGAGGCCGTTAATCGTAATAGCATTTTATAAAACTTTGCTCTTTAACTTTTCACCCGATCATTTTGTTTCCAAATTGCCAAATTTTGACCACTCTGCAATTTATCATCACATCTCTTCTTTGGAAGAGTAAGTTAAAACAATTAACGCATCTGCTTCAACTCTAGTAAAATGCAAACACTTTATAGAAAAATCGACTTTTAATTTTGCGTGTTTATGTCTTTCATTACGTTGATATCCGTTTACTGTGAGTGCTCCTCTCCTGCCCTGACAGTCTTTGCTTTCTGACCTGAACTCTGATCTCGACTATGGAAACCTTGTAAAGTAGTGGTCTACACAGCATCTCTCTTGTGTACAGGGAAACCAGATCGAACATAACTGAACTGGAAAGAAAACAACATCCAGGATAGGACTTTGCCAGAAAACAGTGGAATACCTCAGTTAGAATAATACCTCACCTATCACAAGAGAGATTTCCCATCTTTGCGTATAGAAACAAGTGTGGTTGAGGGAAAAATTATTTCAAGTCTAGCGTTTTTCTCCCCTTTTTGTCTTCCAGCAATCCTTCATTGTCTCAGCACATGTATAAGATTCTTCGAAAACCAGAGGACGCTAAACTCCTCAAAGATCCAACTACGCTAAGCCGCTCACCTTAACCACAAAATACTCTATAATAGACTGGCTTACGAGAAGGGAAAAAATAAAAATAAAAAGGAAAAACTTGTCACCGATTAAACCATTTGAAAAAGCTCGAAAATGCTTCTATACAAAATGCTGAATTATTAGGTACATATATGGGAAAGTGACATGAATTCGCTTAAACTCCACAAGAGATTTATCAAACAATGGAAGCTGCGGAAAATTGTGGAAAATGATTCTATGTAGAAGTTTATAACACCGTGGAGCACTGGTACTTACCACAAGCAGAAAAGTTCCGAGGAATTCAGCGAAACATTCTCTGAGCAGTGGGTATTTCCGGAGACTGAGTTTGGAGCTGTATCTGTCCATTCTGTGGAACTGTCTAGAGGTTGAGCCACTGCAAGAACTTTGAAGAATAAAGAACGTATAAATTCTTTGAAACTTTGAGGCGAAAAATCTAGTGCACCTGGCTAGATCGAGCTAAAACCATAAGTTTTAGGTTCTGTTTTGTTTTTTTAATTGAACACCTCAAAAATGTAAGAAGTAAATGAAAGACGAAGCCTATAAACTAATCCTTTATCGACTACAGAAGAAACAACACCTTGTAGAGAATCATCAAAGAATGGACTTCTGGCGGGTGACACATCCAGTAAGACTGGAATAGAAACTCGTACTAGCAGAAACACCGTCAGAGGGAGAGAGATAGAGAGATAGAAGGGAGTGGGGGGTGGGGAGAGGATGTGGGGGTGTAAAACCCGCCAGCCTGGTAAGTTATCTTCCCTGATAGACGCGTTCTCCTAGGGTCGTAGTAACCAAGACGTTCTTTACTCCTGGCATTGTACATAGACAGCTGCTGGACGACTCGGATGATGCCAGATCATTCCTTTGTGTTTATCTCGTCATGCGTTTCTGACATCTAGTACCTATGATTGGTACTTTTTTTTGGTTGAGGGGTGGGGGGTTGTTATTGTTTTACTCTATTTCTCCATAACCTTTTCAAATCTTGACCCGTTGAAGCGTTTGTTAGGCTTCTTGATTTGATTTGTCTCTTTCTTTCTCCTCTCTCCAGTGTGTTCTCTCTCTCTCTCTCTCTCTCTCTCTCTCTCTCTCTCTCTCTCTCTCTCTCTCTCTCTTTAAAGTCGAAACATAGTTGGAGAAAAGGTCACTGTCCAGCTAGTTTGTTTTTCAGACCAGAATGAGGGGGAACCTTTAAAAGGCTGATGATATCCTGAAGAAACAGATAGATAAAGCCAAGATGATTTTGTCTCAAGTCGACAGTTCCAGCAGTCTAATCCTCATCAAGACCAGTTCTAGAGTTGAATGTGCCAGAGAGGTACTAAAGGGTTCGGGCAATTATCCCTCCCTCACAACAGCGGCATCAACACAAAATCGCGGTGTTCACTGGGGTACTAATAGCTTCCTAGAGAGTCAAGGGCTACTGGTAACTGTGGTCAGTGGCTGGAGCTACTGAGTGCTATGGTGTTAAGGTACACGTCACACTGAGTGTCACTTCATTATCGTTCATTGAAGACAAAATCTAAAAATAGTTAAAGTAAGTAACAAGTTGCCCAATATCAATTCCAGGGCCCAGTTTGTTATCAGCCAGACGTCTTGAAGTGTTACCTGGAGTGAAAGTTTTCATATAATACACCAAGATAGGGCTCTGATATTGACCGAGATAGGTCGTCTGTGTGAGTGGGGAGAAGAGAAAACCCAAGCCGCGTTTATGGCAACAAGCAGCAGAAAATCAACGCGATGTTTGCCTTGATGGCAACACCAAGCCCTGAGCGTAAAGCTGTCACCAAGGCTGCTGACAAGAGAACTCTCATGACATGTTGGAGATTTTTCTCATCGCTTCAAAATTTGAAACAATCTTAATCACCATTAGAACATTGCAAAAAATTTAGTTAACTTTCCTCAAGCTTTGCAATATCAAACGCA
Source organism: Elysia crispata (assembly GCA_033675545.1). Lineage (NCBI taxonomy): Eukaryota > Metazoa > Mollusca > Gastropoda > Plakobranchidae > Elysia > Elysia crispata. The sequence continues at coordinate 2,074,603 of JAWDGP010004927.1, read as the reverse complement.
ATCGGATAAAGTAAGTTATTTTAACTTTACCCTCAGACCAACATATGAGAGAGAGAGAGAGAGAGAGAGAGAGAGAGAGAGAGAGAGAGAGAGAGAGAGAGAGAGAGAGAGAGAGAGAAGTAACGCTAAGGATAACAGAGAGACATTAAAATAAACGTAAAACAGATGAGAAAACAGAGATTTTATTCCGAACTAGAGAGACACAAGAGACACTTCTCCATTCTCCGAGTACCAGAATTCACCACTACGACCAAACAATGAGGCGATTCATAGTTCACCTGCCACTTAGATTTAGGTCTTTCTATTCCTTAATCTGAGGTTATTCTAGAACTAGAGCGCCTGTCACGATTCTCTAAAATTTTAAAATTAATTAAAAACACAACTGCTGGGGGGCAGTTGCTAAACCTGAAGATAGAATCCTTGTACCTGAATCCACACTAAGCTGTACGCTAATCTCACCAGCTGGTCCAAGAGTAGTGTGAATCCGAGCTCTATAAGGGTGATGGATAAAGAAATACTATGTGTGGTCATGCTCAACAAATGAGAACTTGATCTCCGAACATGGGATCCCCAACAAGCTTGAGCTACCTCCGTCCTCCGCTGACCCGTGGAATGCTGAGCGCGCCTGGACAGTGATAATGGTGGATGGTCTTTGCTGAGTTCCTATAGCTCTACACGTGAAGATAGGGTCTCAGAGGTAGGCTTAATATTTTCATCATTGACAGAAAAAGCAGAGGATTTTTTTTTAAAGAATTGCCGAGAAAGCCCGTACCAGAAATAGTGAGAGACTGACTTGACATTTAACACAGGATAGAAAGGCCAGAAAGGTTTAAGGATGAAGCATCTAGAACACTTATGAGCGGCAGTTATAAACAGGAAGAATAAAAGTATTAGGAGTAAATAAAGGTTAAAATAGAGAAAAAGTAAAGAGAGAACAAAAATAAATGATAAAAAGTGGAGAATCAGAAAGAGGTGAGTAAAAAAAACCAAACTTAATTGTTTATTACAAGAAAGCGAAAGAGTAATAGAGAGGTAGAGAGAGAGAGAGAGAGAGAGAGAGAGAGAGAGAGAGAGAGAGAGAGAGAGAGAGAGAGAAGGAGAAAAGAGGATAATAAGATTAATGGATGTTGTTATCCTTAACGCTCAGCTTATTATCAGTATCATCCTGGAAACACGAGAAGAGAAAACCTTGTTTTTTTTTACACAGATTTCGAGGCTTCCACTGGCTATTTTACAGGCATTTAAGGTATCACTATTCTTACTGGCCCTGGTCATTGACTTGAAATATAGCTGAGACAGATTTGGTCATCTCGTGAGGGCTGCATTTGTCGAAACCAGTTTTTTCCTGCTCGTGTGATATTCGGGTGAACTGATAGCAAGTTTCAACCCTTGTGGCGCTGCCAGTTGGAAGCTTTTCTTCTCATCCTTTCTCTTTCACTTCTCTTGTTAGATTTCCATCCCTCTCCATAATATCTCTTCTCCCATACCCTCGACAAGTTCTCCCTTCCCATTCTCTTTCATCTAATAAATACATTTTGAGAAGTTGTACAACCCTCAAGTTTGCAGCAGAATCCTTAGAAAACTTGAGGTCACCATTTTGGTATCGGACCTAGACTGCAGTGGTCTTTCCATTGACCAACGCGATGACCACACTGGAAGTGACATGTTAAACAAAGGTTCTAAAAAGCTACCGCTTTAAATTTGTTGTGTGTCTAAAAAGAGACATATATTTTAGGAGATCACAGTCTTAGGATCCAACAAGAATTTAATTGTTAACAGAAAAAAAGAAAATTTTCAGTACTGCCGACCTCAAGGCACCCGTTAAGAGAATATAAAACTACAAAGTTTCTCTTTTTAAACATCGTTGCTTTATGCGTCACCTCCTTCAGTTACTGCTGCACAGTTTGTGTCGATTTGGAAAGAGATTAATATAAGATATGCGTGTGTATGTGAGTGTGTGGGAGGGGGGGGGGGCAGGATTACATAAGCTTTCTTCCACATCGAAAACACTTTTGCTGACTGAACAGGCAAGCCTTTACGATCTAGAAATTGAAGTCTGAAAAAGGGTTGAATTAAAAAACCCAACAAACTGTATTAATCATATGAGGCGATGGCTGAGGGGATTAGCTGTTTTCCTTTTTCAGCCCTAAAGATTTATAGATCTATGAACTATTCCTTATTGCTATCTTTTGAAGGGGTTTGAGGAAATAAGGGAAAGAGAGAGAGAGAGAGAGAGAGAGAGAGAGAGAGAGAGAGAGAGAGAGAGAGAGAGAGAGAGAGAGACAGACAGACAGACAGACAGACAGATAGACAGACAGAGAAAGAGAAACGACGGGTGGGAGGGGGTGTGAGGAGTTATTTTTAATCCTTGAAGTCGTGAATTACAAGGAAATTTAAGATTATGTGCCATGTTAGTCATTCAACAAAAACGCCCTAAAGAGGAGGGCTTGCAGTAATCAGCCGCTTTGCACAGTATATCTCTTACATCTCTCGCACAAAAAAACCACCGATGGGTACCGTGCAGGGCTCGCAGCAATGTTAGTAAAACAAACAGATTTTTTTAAAATGTGGAGAGCAGTTTATTCTACAGTTTGACAGTCAGACAGGCTCGTTATCACTAACATTTCACCATTTCTCTTAAAGCGTTTGGCGACATACAGTGAGAGATTTGTTCTTTCTACCAAATCAAACAATTTAACGTGACTGGGAAAAGTTGTCGCCTCATCCCCCTTCAGAGGTTTGTTTTCTTACAAGTAAAGCAGGGAGTTCAGTCTCTGTAAAGCTAATGTTGCTAAACAGCTTAGGCTGCTCTCTCTCTCTCTCTCTCTCTCTCTCTCTCTCTCTCTCTCTCTCTCTCTCTCTCTCTCTCTCTCTCTCTCTCTCTCTCTCTCTCTCTCTCTCTCTCTCTCTCTCTCTTTATGGTGACATCTTTTTCTACTTATCTTTAATCTACAGAATCTAGAGGGAAGACTCTTCAAAACACTTTTACTTAGATAGCAAAGAATGCCAATTAATGGGGTAGAGGCTGAACTACAAAATATTACAAATTGTAAAATTGAATTTTTTTTTTTATAAAAGGATATTTTGTTAAGAAACTGAGATGCAAAAAAGAAATTGAAAAGATAGAAAGAGAGAGAGAGAGAGAGAGAGAGAGAGAGAGAGAGAGAGAGAGAGAGAGAGAGAGAGAGAGAGAGAGAGGAGTACGAAGAGCAGGAGTAAAGAGACGAAAACGAAAGAAGAAGAGGAAGAAGAAGAAGAAGAAGAAGAAGAAGAAGAAGAAGAAGAAGAAGAAGAAGAAGAAGAAGAAGAAGAAGAAGAAGAAGAAGAAGAAGAAGAAGAAGAAGAAGAAGAAGAAGAAGAAGAAGAAGAAGAAGAAGAAGAAGAAGAAGAAGAAGAAGAAGAAGAAGAAGAAGAAGAAGAAGAAGAAGAAGAAGGAGAAGGAGAAGAAGAGAGCGAGAAGGTCAGATAGAAAGACACAGACACACACACTCACGCACAGACAGTGACGTTTGTGTATACAATTCTCTATCTTAACGGACTAGAACTTTCAAACATGAAACTTTTTTTTATGTCAGAGAACACTAACGTAAGCTTAACAATGTTACTGTAACTTTTCTTTGATTTAACCACGGTCATAACAAACTTTAAGGTTGTCACTTCATTGTCTTTTACACGAGATTTTACGTTACAGTTTATTCTTTCAACATAGGAAAAAAAGATGTTATTTATAACCGTTTACACAACAGAAAACGAGGTCTTTTTCATTGTTTTTTAGGTGATAGTTTATTCTTTCAACATAGGAAAAAAAGATGTTATTTATAACCGTTTACACAACAGAAAACGAGGTCTTTTTCATTGTTTTTTAGGTGATAGTTTATTCTTTCAACATAGGAAAAAAAGATGTTATTTATAACCGTTTACACAACAGAAAACGAGGTCTTTTTCATTGTTTTTTAGGTGATAGTTTATTCTTTCAACATAGGAAAAAAAGATGTTATTTATAACCGTTTACACAACAGAAAACGAGGTCTTTTTCATTGTCTTTTACACAGCAGAAATCGAGTGTCAGTTTATTGTGGCTTACAAATCAACATTTAATGTGTGGGTGCATAGTGTTCTATTCAACAAAACTACTATACATATTAGTTTAGTGCATTTTATTACAGATCAACATTTTTCAGTCATGTCTTCTACACAGTAAAACTCCTCGAATAATTTTTTTGTCATCTACATATAGTATACTGGTGCATTTAAACAGCCCTACACTCTTCCCGTTCCACCTTTCAGAGAAAAAATATTCTGAATCGTTTAACAATGTATTCTTGATGATGTGGAGATTAAAATATGATGTAAAAGAGAAGAGCGGTTGAGTGCAATACAGGGGTAGCATTACTGATTATTTCCCTTTCTGGTTTTTCTTGTACTTGGAAGAGTTACGCTTCATGATGTCCAGACACGGTCCCAGCAGACGTTCGAAAGACTCCCTCTCCAGGAAGGCGAGCTTAACGGGGCCCGCAGCATACACCGCGGCAGTTCTGAGGGGGGGGGGGGGAGATGCGTGAGAGAACAGGGGTAAGGGAGAACCAAAGAGATTGTGTTATCTCAATACAAATATTGCTTCACAGAAAATCACTGTAACTCAGACTTCTAGATTTACATGAAAAAATGTAGATCTACGGGCGTAGTCAAATAGCCATTCACTTGCGGAACTGTCCATGCGGTGCCTATCTGAGTTTAATCATTTCAATTAACAGATAAGTCGGGGATAATGGCAGGTGGGATAAAATCTGCGTCAGCTAGGTCACGCATCAGAGTCACCACCGTCTGACGCTTTGTGTGAGAGCATGGAGTCGGGCGACAGCTGTGACGATCGGTGACAATATCTCAGAAAGATAGGAGCCAGCCGAAGAGAGGCTGGACTTGGGAGGGTGCTGGGAGATGGGAGAAGAGAAACTGGAATTTGAAAAATGGTGAGAGATAGGAGCAAAAGAGAAACTGAATTTAGAAGAGTACTGCGATATATGAGCTCAACTGGAATTGAGAGACTGCTGCGACAGAAGTGCTAGAAAGAAACTGGAATTAGAAGAGTGCTGCGAGAGAGAGAGAGAGAGAGAGAGAGAGAGAGAGAGAGAGAGAGAGAGAGAGAGAGAGAGAGAGAGAGAGAGAGAGAGAGAGAGAGAGAGAGAGAGAGAGAGAGAGAGAGAGAGAGAGAGAGAGAGAGAGAGAGAGAGAGAGAGAGAGAGAGAGAGAGAGAGAGAGAGAGGCCAAAACGAAACTGACCTCAGGGGAGTACTGCGAACTAAGAGTTCAGGAGAAAGTGGACTCAGAAGAGTGCTGCGAGAGAGAGAGAGAGAAAGAGAGAGAGAGAGAGAGAGAGAGAGAGAGAGAGAGAGAGAGAGAGAGAGAGAGAGAGAGAGAGAGAGAGAGAGAGAGAGAGAGAGAGAGAGGCCGGCCAAAACGAAACTGGACTCAGAAGAGTGCTGAGGCAAATCATAAGAGGAGGCGCTCTTAGTTTTGTGGTGGCGAGCAATGTAAACTGACCTCAGGGGAGTACTGCGAGAGGAGGCGCTCTTAGTTTTGTGGTGGCGAGCAATGTAAACTGACCTCAGGGGAGTACTGCGAGAGGAGGCGCTCTTAGTTTTGTGGTGGCGAGCAATGTAAACTGACCTCAGGGGAGTACTGCGAGAGGAGGCGCTCTTAGTTTTGTGGTGGCGAGCAATGTAAACTGAACAAGCAGCTCAGATGTTAAATAAAGGACGAGATGCTCTCTGGATTCAATGAAATCAGTCTATTATGTCTCAGGGCCTTTATAAAAATACAGTTCACTTTATGGAAGTGCTTAAAGGTCATATTCGATTAAAGCTTCAAGAATGAGAAAGAAAGATAGACAGATGGATATACAGTAGCTAAAGAGGTAAATAGAAAAATAATTAGATAAATAGAAAAAAGTCACACTGCGACACAAACAAATTAGTGCTTTATTATACTACGAGTATTTGCATGACTTATATTGTATTCATTTTGTGCGTGTGTGTGTGTGTGTGAGGGGGGGGGGAGAGGCGGAAAGAGTGGGGGTAGGAAGGTAATTCTATGAAAGCACTATCGAATGCCAAGGACCCAACTCAGAACTTTAATGCTTAGGTATTAGCCAGATAGAGGCCTGTCGATTGTTACCCCTTTTATCTACAGCTAACTAGGTGCAATGTGCTTGAACATAATTATCGTTTTGATGATTGGAATTGGTGAGGAGTTCGTACAGCGCCCTTCATGTACTCAAAATGTTTATATGTACGAGCCAATCCTTCTCTTCAGTCTATTTGAGAATATCGTGAACTCACAACCGCTTCTTTTCCTTCACCCTCTTGCTGCATCTATCTCTCTCTCTTTCTGTGTGTGTCTCTCTCTTCCTCTGCCACTTTCTTTTTTTTTTTTTCTCTTTCCTTCTCTTTACTTTCCTCTTTTCTTTCTCTCTTTCTCCCCCCCCCCCCTCTCTCTCTCTCTCTCTCTCTCTCTCTCTCTCTCTCTTGTAGCTTCATTCTTTCTCTTCCTCATTCTACCAAGTCTACTACAAATCATCTTGAGAGCCTCTCATAAACTATAAACTGATCAGAGGGTTCCAGCATCGCTTGGAAATCAAAATTCAAAATATTAAGCACTTCTTCCAGTTCCAGGACAATTCTGTAGATTATGTCGTAAAGTTACAGTGCCTAGATTTGTAATGTTAACAGTTCAACTCGGCCCTGATTCTGAGCTGTGACACCTGAAATAGCGCATCAGCATCTACACGAAACGACCTATCGAACGAAACAAGGGGAAGAGTAAGCGGCCTTCACCTTGGCTTGTCCTCAATGAGCGCGACCTCGCCAAAGTATTTCCCCTTGTGGAGCTTGATGACCTCGACCTCCTGGTCTCCCTTCCTGATCCTCACGCTGACAGAGCCGTCCTCTATGAAGTACATACCGTCTGCTTCGTCACCTGTGTGCCAGTGTGTGTGTGTGTGTGTGTTGAGAAGTGAGGGGAGGAGAGAGTTATAGAATGTAGCGATATGACATGGGTGAAGTTAATAATAGTCATGATGAGGATGATGATGATAGCATTTCGGTGAGGAAGGGAGACATAATCACGGCAGAGCAAAACTTCGGTTGAGATAGTAGGTGTGCAAAATTCAGTGAGTTAGTTGATACATCGCCGAACGAGAATAATATTTTAGAAGATCCCTAATGTCACAGCCGATGACATAAGCAATAAAAGACGGGAATCTTGATATAATTGTATATATATATATGTATATATATATATATATATATATATATATATATATATATATATATATATATATATATAGCGCCTGGCTTAAACTAGGACCGTGTTTGATATGTTACGAAAGCGACTTAACTCGTTAGTGTCAAGAGAGTGTACTAGTTAGTCCTCAAGACAAAAATTTTAGTGTAAATGATGACCATAATAATTATGATGAAGAGGATGGCGATGGTCATAGTGTTTATGAGAGTGATTATAACGAGGAAAATAGTGTAGATAATGAAATTAACAACATACTGTAATTATATTATAAATATAATGGCAGTAATATTTATAATGTTCGTAATAATAAAATGTGATGATGATGATGATGATGATGATGGTGGTGGTGGTGGTGTTGGTGTTGGTGGTGATGATGATGTAAAGAGATCTCCCTCTTGCATAAACAAAACCAGACCTTGGTGTAAACCACAGGTCTATACCATGTTGTAAGCTTAGAGAGATCAAACATGGTCATCGCTCCCCCCCTCCCTTACCTTGCTGAATGTCGGCGTGCCCATCAGGAAAACTCTCCGAGGTGAGGGCGTCTGCGACGTTCATGCGTTCATACTCGTCCAGGGTGTTCAGCATGGGCACCTCCTTCAGCAGCTCCTCATAGAGCTTGCGTTTCTGGTCAAAGTCCTCATAGAGCTTGCGTTTCTGGTCAAAGTCCTCATAGAGCTTGCGTTTCTGGTCAAAGTCCTCATAGAGCTTGCGTTTCTGGTCAAAGTCCTCATAGAGCTTGCGTTTCTGGTCAAAGTCCTCATAGAGCTTGCGTTTCTGGTCAAAGTCCTCATAGAGCTTGCGTTTCTGGTCAAAGTCCTCATAGAGCTTGCGTTGTCTGGTCAAAGTCCTCATAGAGCTTGCGTTTCTGGTCAAAGTCCAAGAGTAAAATGCCAAGAACAAAAAGGTACAGTGTAGAGCAGCTTTTAAACTTTCGATACAAAACGATACTTCGTTGGCAAATCCATTTATTACAAGATCAATAGCAGTTTTTCTAGTTTTGTTTCTTATTGCAGAAGAGTGATAATTACAGATAGAACTCACAATATTCTAAAAAAAGAAAAAAAAGCAACATTTTATATTTTAAACTTGTATCAGTTGAGACTTAATCTTCGCAAATGGGATAACTATACTTTGAACGTTGGATGAGGTTCAATACAAGACTAGATTTAACCTACAAACAATGGATTCCTACACTTTGATTATCGCGAGGTGGCAGGCTCCATCGAACGCTTGATCTAACCTTTTACTAACATTACTCAATGAACTGCTTCTTGATAAGGCTAAATCGAAGGCAATACCTAACTTGCGTACATTTGACCTATTGCAATCGCTTTTCTTTGATTGCTCTTGTCGTGAAGCTCTGCAGGAGTAAAAAAAATTGAACTAAAACAGCAAGTAAGCTCTATCAGATCCACAACCAATATTTATCTCGCTCTCTTTGAGCATCGTTATATACAGCTCTATGAATGGGGATAAGTGTAAAGTAGTCTACATAATCAACACATGATTTTCTTTGAAAAGTCACTTGTATTTACCTCTGAAAAAAGAAGCGCGGACAACTCCTTTCCTTTCTCTATTTTATAGTTCATCTCTTCATTGTATAATCCAATGAGACAAAGCTCAGTAACACAGCGATTTGAACCAACCCATCAAATCTCTTTTGACAATCCATGCAAGCGACGTCATTAAGAATCAGACCTAACGAACATAACACGATGGTTTCCTACACCAGCAGGCCTCCATGTCACGCTACCTTGAACGCTGCCCTCTGTACAATCCTGCGGAATGAGGCCCGGTCCATCGCCCAGAGCACCCGGTCAGTCTCGGCCACGATGCTGGCAGAGCGAGGCATCCTGTAGAGCAGGGCCAGCTCACCGAAGCTGCCCACATTCTCAAACTGATGGACGCGCTTCTCATGGCCGTCCTGGGAGACCAGGACTCCGTAACGTCCTGTAGACAGCAGACAGCAGACAGCCAGGTCTTCAAAACTCACTGGGAGATTCAGCACCGAGTCTCTACTTTTTAATGAGGTTTTAACCGCCTTCTCATTCATATCGCAGCAACACAGTAACGTTTGATGGTATAAATATTAATAACTAATAATATTAGAACTGCTGCACCGAAAACATATAAAACATCCTATTACAAATTCTTTCTAAATGAGTTAAAATGCTAAGTTCACTAATTGAGGAAAATGAGAGAGAAAAAGAGAGAGAGACAGAGAGAGAGAGAGAGAGAGAGAGAGAGAGAGAGAGAGAGAGAGAGAGAGAGAGAGAGAGAGAGAGAGAGAAAGAGAGGGAGAGAGGGAGGGGGAGAGGAGGAGGGAGGAAAAGGCCATTTTTTAGTTTACTTATTGATGTAAAAAAATAACCATGATCAACGTTGAATCGGTGCAGCATACACGAAGTGAAGCCTTTAATCGGTTCTATCACGTGGGGTGGAGATCCCTGACTGAGGGTAGGTAACCAACTACTGTCTGACCGGCCAGAACGATGCCGTGGTTGGCGGATCTGTTCGTCAAAGAATCGCATTTTCACCTCAGTCTTGGCTGACGGTGGCATTGAGTTAAGATCGCCTAGTAATGGACGGACTAGATCTAATAATCAATCATTAAGTCAACCTGTCATTCAAGAGCATAGGCTCAATTATCATATCCAGGACATTTCTAGAAAAAAAAACAAAAAACTTAATTGTGTCTAGAATAGTTAAGGAAGCCGGTTTTAGAGAGATCCCTGACAATAAGGTCAGAGACTAGGGCTGTCATTAAATATCTAACGCTAAGAAAACACTTCAATAACAAATGCTGCAACCTCTGTCAATGACGTAGAAGTTGTCGCCGTCGTCGCCCTGCCGAATGGCCATCTCGTTTGGAGTGACCCGCCGCTCAAACATGGCGTCCACCACCCGGCCAAGCTGGGCGTCGTCCAGGGATTTGAACAGCAAAATGCCCGTCACGGCCTGAGCTAGACGAGCCCTCTGCTCGGGGCTCTTGGCGTGAACCACTTCCTGTCCGTCCTCGGCGGCCTCGTCAGCCTCGGGATCGTATCTGGGATTAGAGGGATTCAACACAGCTCGCATGGAATAGAATTATTTACAGTGGCCACATAGGCTCTTAATTTGGGATTCTATCTAAGCTTGTGCACTTTTATAAGTGCCGTTAATTGCTTGTGCAGATTGCGCCAGAGTGCCAGCAGAGGTAATTGTTAGTTTTTATTTTATGCAGTGACCAAGTAATCTCTACAGACAAAGACAATCCCCACGCCAGATTACAAGGATACCAGTATGTCCCCTGGTTATCAAGGTCCAGAAAACTCTCGAGTGATCTAGACTGGAATGAAGAGGTTTAAAGATTTATAGATATTTGAAAAGTTTGGGATGACATGAGATAAGGAAACAGTCTGAAACTCAGAGATATTTTTTTTCAGTTGTGCCATCATCGCCTAAATTCCTCCATACTCATACAATGTCATATGTTTATATTGACCGCCCAAATCTCTGTTTTCTCAGACATTGTAATACTTGCAGATTCACCGCAACAATCTCTACACCCAGACACGGTAGCACATGTTTTGTGTGTGAGCGCCCACCTTTCTGCAGATACGAAGCTCCTCCTGGCAAACTTGTTCTTGTTTGTTTTCGGTTTGACCAGCGCTGGGTCGGGCTCGCCGGCCTCGTCATCGTCCACGATGATATACATGGGGACCTTGGACTTCACCGCAGACCCGTTACTGCTCGCCTGGGGGTGGACAGAAACACGCAGCATTACTGATAATGTAACGTGATCTCTAAGCTTTTCAGCTCCACGGCTACCTAAGCAAGCTAGTGAACACAGTCAATATATCTTCCATCACAATCATAGACCCTCTACTCTAAACCCGTTCCGACTCTGCAATTTAGAAAACCATTGGCAGAATTTGTTATTGACAAATCTCAGTATATCGTATGCAGATTTGCGGCGGCAAAATGTAACACATTTCGAACCGAGATGTCTTAAAAGTCATTATTCCATCTGCTGTAACAAAAAGAATCGAATTAAAATTCCAATCTCACTTTTTCAGTTTCCGGAAATACCCGAGAAAAGGCCCAACAGAACCAAATGCTCTATGTAGGCCAACAAGTCGCTGCAGGAAAGACGCAACAAAATGTTAGCTTTTTTACCTAACTGCCGTGTTAGTGACGCAATCGACACATTGAGGCATGGAAACATCTAAAACTTACTCTATTCTTTTGTAATGCAGTTATGTTCAAAGTTATTTATTGCGCTTCATATTTCCTTCGCGTATTTGATTAAGATCATATATAAAATGGTACTGATAATTGTCAAAGTTTTATATTTACTGTTTTATATACATAAAATCATACAAGAACCTAAAACAATCAATCATGTTTAAAGTAAATTTGCTATATCCAATATTATTGATTTTAAAACCCATCAAAAAGGGTAACGACTTTACTAATATATACACAGCCAGTATTATTTCCTGTTTTCTGTTTAACTTGAGGAATACTTTGTGTCAGTACCATCGATCTTACCTGAGGCTCAGTTGAACCACCATGCGACGCGGGGAAAGCATCATCGTGAGAAACCTTCGCTTCTCCCTGGATCTTCTTGAAGTGCTCCACAGCGAAGTCGAGCAGGTTTTCAGGCGAGTGTGTCAACACCGCCACAGCGAAGTCGAGCAGGTTTTCAGGCGAGTGTGTCAACACCGCCACAGCGAAGTCGAGCAGGTTTTCAGGCGAGTGTGTCAACACCGCCACAGCGAAGTCGAGCAGGTTTTCAGGCGAGTGTGTCAACACCGCCACGGCGAAGTCGAGCAGGTTTTCAGGCGAGTGTGTCAACACCGCCACGGCGAAGTCGAGCAGGTTTTCAGGCGAGTGTGTCAACACCGCCACAGCGAAGTCGAGCAGGTTTTCAGGCGAGTGTGTTAACACCGCCACAGCGAAGTCGAGCAGGTTTTCAGGCGAGTGTGTCAACACCGCCACAGCGAAGTCTTGCAGTAGTGGACCAAGGTCAGCTGGGATGTGCAGGTTCATGGTTGGCTAGTGCGCACCACTAAAATATAGACCTATCTCTGACGTTCAGAAAATCAACCTCTGAGCATCTACTCAGAAGTCATCGCCCGAACTTCAACAATCATAATTTTTCCGGAAGATAAGTTGAGATTAACTTCCCCTGATTTATAATGTTATGAGAAACTAGGTCTCCTTTTACTGGTACTAGATATACTATGAAGGCTCCATACATTTTTTTAAATATAATTAATATCCATAAAATTATTCACTTTCAACATAGGCTATAGAGCATTCTTGTAACCTTTGAATTAATGCATGGTTGTATAAGTGTAGAATCATGATAGATAAAAAAATGTACGTCTTTATTCTACGTCTAATTTTTAGTCCTTGTTTTTGTTTGTACTCGTATTTTTCGACAATTTTGTGACGTCGTGACTTTCTTGGAATTCCGCAAAAGCGAATTTAACATTAAATTTTTTCTCTCAACTACAGCAGTTACATATCACAAGAGTATCCGACACAGTCTGAACTACAGCAACCATGAACCACCAGAGTATTCTTCATAGTCTGAACTACAGCAACCATGAACCACCATAGTATTCGTCACAGTCTGAACTACAGCAACCATGAACCACAAGAGTATCCGTCAGAGTCTGAACAACAGCAACCATGAACCACAAGAGTATCCGTCACAGTCTGAACTACAGCAACCATGAACCACAAGAGTATCCGTCACAGTCTGAACTACAGCAACCATGAACCACAAGAGTATCCGTCACAGTCTGAACTACAGCAACCATGAACCACAAGAGTATCCGTCACAGTCTGAACAACAGCAACCATGAACCACAAGAGTATCCGTCACAGTCTGAACTACAGCAACCATGAACCACCAGAGTATTCGTCATAGTCTGAACTACAGCAACCATGAATCACCAGAGTATTCGTCACAGTCTGAACTACAGCAACCATGAACCACAAGAGTATTCGTCACAGTCTGAACTACAGCAACCATGAACCACAAGAGTATTCGTCACAGTCTGAACTACAGCAACCATGAACCACAAGAGTATTCGTCACAGTCTGAACTACAGCAACCATGAACCACAAGAGTATTCGTCACAGTCTGAACTACAGCAACCATGAATCACCAGAGTATTCGTCACAGTCTGAACTACAGCAACCATGAATCACCAGAGTATTCGTCACAGTCTGAACTACAGCAACCATGAACCACAAGAGTATCCGCCAAAGCCAATATTCAAGAGCTCTGCATTAGAGCTAAGGTAGCAATATGAACTTCAGATGCTCTGCATTACTAGAGTTAAAGTCACAGACTAAACTTCCGCAACGCAACAATCTAGTTTGGCAAAATTACTTTTAAATCTAAATATGCATTTATGCATTTACATCGTCAGCAGAGTATTCTACCTGGTGTATCCTTGCTGCATCCTTCTTTATTACTCCACAATAACTATTTTAAGCCCTTGAAAACCCACCCGTGCTTTATCTGCAGTCAGCGGATTTTCTTATAATGCACTCTCGGAGCTGTCATTTGAAGCAGAGGGTGAGCACTAGTAGACTTCTCTCCCACTCGCACTGTATGTAAGCCTTGGGTCAAAGTGTGAGATCGCTTATCTTGGCTCGTTAGGGTCAGGAGCCGCGTGCGGTCCAAGGGCGCGCGGGAGAAAAGTTTCATGTCGTTAGGACTTGAATTGGGTAAAGAGGAGTCAGAGAAAGGGGGAGGGGGGGGGGGCTGAAATCAACTACCAGAACATTTACTTTAAATTAGAGCTATAAATTGAAAAAAAAAGTCATCCTGGACTTTTTTCTTAGACAATAAACTGAATGACCTCACACTCTCTTTAAACATTTGTTATGTCTTTTCGGAAAAAATGCATTTTTCTCAGAAAGACTGTTTCTTTAACAGCTTTTGCTGAAGAATATTTTTTCTTTAATTTATCAACATTTTAATGAACTTAGCACACCTTTCTCCTAGACTTGAATGAATTAATCTTTGGACAATTCACAGTGGCTATTTAGATTTGTGGATGTTTTCGTTGAAAGTACACAATGTTCTTAAATCTACATAATAAAAACATTGCGTGGGTTTGAAATATTAATTTGATGCCTTGATGTACCAACTTTCAAGTTTTCTTAGATAACAAAGATTGGGGGATACCGTGCAGGATGACACAAACAGTCAAGCTACTTACATTCTTGTTATCAGTTAATTAATTAAACTTAGAAATACGTGTACTGGATTCAAATACTAACTTAGCATTATTTTTCTTACACAGTTGCACTTTATTTCCAGCGCGGCTTGCGTTTATTTGTGTTTCACAGTGTGTGAACTGTTTTCTTTTCAATGTCTTCAATAAAAATCCTTTCCTCCTCTAAGTTCTAATATTTTCCCAAAGACCAACATATTTTAAAACGTTATGATATGACATAGAAATCTCAGAAAATGGCGACACAAAACTCACTAAGGTTTGAGCACCACCAATTAGTGGAGATCTGTTAGTTTTCTTGCTCAGCTTGTCGAGCTCACACGAAGATAACGTGCTCCGCCTGTCAACCTGTGGGTTGGTGGATGTTGTGAACAATGGGCGATAATCAATACATGGAATTGATTCTCTGCAGTTGCTGTGATTAAGTCAGCAGCCAGCGTGTACACACTGGAGCTTGAATGAAGGGTGCTTGAACTTCTTAACTTTATTCTCTCTCTCTCTCTCTCTCTCTCTCTCTCACCCAAACAAATATTAAAACTTCTTTTGTTTCAAGCTTGACTCTCACCAGTTACTTCTTGATAACTATTGACATATTTTGTGTCAGCTGCTAATCTTGAGATAGGCCTATATATCGAGAATTCAGCAAAAACAGAACTAATTCTAGCGCCAGAAAGCTGAGTTGATAGAACGCTGGACTGACAAACTGAAGATGCCGCCATCGAATCCTGGCCAGATCTTCCTCAGGGTTGAATCATTCTGCAAACGCTATCTTGGGGCATAACTAGAATCTAATGAACTCTGTGACTGAGGAGATGACAGATGCATTTCTCTAATTGAAAGTCATTACGGTTGAGGCTTATAGCTGGTAAGTACCATCGTTACAAGCTTGGACACTTCAAGAACAAACAGATTCAAGAGCAAACATTACAGTGTTTTAAAGAAAGGAAAGAACGAGGAAATTTCATCGGGGAATAGAATGAATTATTCGCCTGTTATAAGATAGAAATGGATAGAAATAAAAGGTAGGGAAATGGAGAAACAACACATACTTTTAAAAACAAGAAATACGAAATAAAAAAAAAATAACTAAAAAACATTAAGATACGTTTCGACAACAACAAACAACAATGGAAGTCAGTAATAATTATAGTCTTTTGTTAAAGTTCATATTTCACCTTGCTTTATAATATTGTTATTGACATTTTTTTTTTTACTATGAATGGCTTATACATGTACTTGTACAATACATGTTTTCAAAGAAATTTTTTGGAGTTATTTAATTGTTGATAATTTCAAATCGTAGCCTACTGGCCACTTACTTACGTTATCTATTTAGTTGTCCAATCCTTTCTGCCCCAACACCATCTTTATTTAAATTTACAGCATTTTAGTATTGCAAGTGTAGTTGTCACTTCATGTGTCAAAATGGATTCATCTTTAAGTCTCAATTCTTCATCTAGCTTTCTACTGTGTCTGTCTCTCTGTCTCTTCACCTGAAAGTATCTATGAACCCAAATGTATCCAAAACAGCGCAATTTTGTTTTGCTGATGGAAACAACTAAAATAATCTGTACCATCTGCTTACGAATAGTTGATCAGTATTACATTTGTGACACTCCAGAAATTGAGTGAACCAAGAATACTATTCACTTGTTTGGAAAATACAATGGTATATCATCAACTCAATCCTACTTCAAGTACATGCCATAGAAACTTTTTCCCTTGCTTTCCACAGAGTTTTAGGTTGTCCGTCACACAAAGCAAATCATATCATGAAGTTGGAGATATTTTATAAAGGCAGTAACAAGGAGAATTGAGTTTTCTTGTACCTTAATAGACATCTTTAATATTCAAATACAATTTGATGATTACCTAGTTATGAGGATACTAATAGTAATAAGAGCAGCATTTGAAAATAAATATATAAAAATTAATAAAGAAATAGATTTTAGAAAATAGTGATAACAGCAACATAATAATAATAATAATAATAATAATAATAATAATAATAATAATAATAATAATAATAATAATAATAATAATAATAATAATAATAATAACAAAATTGTTACAAAAAGTGAAAAAAATTACAATGAATATTTAATACAACACCATTTTACAATAATAAGAGCCAGGATGAAGCTGTTGACTGGCAAATCTCAGGACTTTTTTGAGTAGTTATTTACAACCACTAGAATTTTACAAAAAAGCCGATTATATGAGCACAATGATTGCATTGTTGCTTTTAGCAAAAAGAAAAATTTCCTTTCTATTATTTTCTTTGGCCTGTCGTAAAATTTGAACTTCTCAGCAAAGTAATGCATAAGGTTACTTTTGTTTTACTTGAAAAAACTTTTTAAGCTAGATCTTTCACATTTTGAATAAAATATTCATGCTGGATTTATTATTTATCTATTGGTGCTAGATCTACCACTTTGTGAATGAATTATTTGTGCTAGATTTAATATTCTATTATTTAACTATAGATGCTAGATTTAATATTCTATTATTTATCTACTGGTGCTGAATCTAGCACTTTATGAATAAACTATTAAATTTAACTTGCTGGGAAACTGAAAGCTAGAATAAATTTGTCCCTTCAGCATTCAAAATATAATTCTACTGATTTTTTTTTCTGTACAATTTTATTGATGAAATTTGATATTGGAAAAAAGGTGTCGTGATCTCTGAGAGGATCATCTGTAAACTGTAAATACTGCAGAGTGTTTGAGAAACTTTGATATTATAGCAAGTAACGCTGTACAGTTTCAGCTGAGCTCTTATCATATACATTAGCATATCACAGAAAGCTTCAAAACAGAGCACAAAACATGACAACAGCTAAAAGTAGCTGTGAGATTTTCGATATGTACTGAATATCTTCAAACATAGGCCTATAATCATTCTACTTTTTTTTCTTTTTAGTGGATGCACAATTAAGAAAGCAGGAGGCTCCAAAACGAAAACAAAAAATATCAAACAAAATTGTTACACTTCATCAGTTTTCTTTTTCCCTTATCCAATCTTCATGATTTTAAGCTCATTCAATACTGCCCTCGAGTAATGATGATATCAATATATGGATTGAATCAAATGATCGTCGTCTGATCATCAACTGATGGACGCCATGACAGGCAATGATTTGAAATAGAAGCCGTGATAGAAGAAATCAATGAGGTGCCTGTTACCTTCTTAAGCTTCAATCTCATTAAGCCTCTTAAAAATAACAATATACAGAATTTACATTCTTATACCGGTATGATGGAGCTTCAGTATCATTTAAAATTACTTAAACAGTTACACACAGAAACTGACAGCCTGATGAGTATTGATTGGTGAAATTAAAAAAAAAAATCTGACATCATCTTCGCACAAAAGAAAGAAATTTATAACGATTAAAGCAAGAATTAATGGTTTTGAATATTTTATTGAATACATTCCAAATTCAAAACTAATACAAACAGCCAATGCAACCTATCAGAATCCAGAATCTTTTAAAACCAAATTACTTATACAATAGGTTAATGCTGAGCACTGGATGCAAACTTTTGCAAAAAATGTTCACAAAACATTTAACCCTATTGATTAGCATCAGCAATGTTTGATGCTACAAAGTATAAAGTAGCAGTTTTTCCAGTGAGTGAAGTAAAAGAATTTAAACCTATCGTTTCAATCTTAAACCGTGCCTAATGTTAACTGGTCTCGCCAGTGAGTGAAGTAAAAGAATTTAAACCTATCGTTTCAATCTTAAACCGTGCCTAATGTTAACTGGTCTCGCCAGTGAGTGAAGTAAAAGAATTTAAACCTATCGTTTCAATCTTAAACCGTGCCTAATGTTAACTGGTCTCGCCAGTGAGTGAAGTAAAAGAATTTAAACCTATCGTTTCAATCTTAAACCGTGCCTAATGTTAACTGGTCTCGCCAGTGGCTCCATGGGCTGAAATGGCTGCTGGTTTGACGCCTCCTTCTGACATGACTGATGACGAAGATGCTGCTGGCGTTGTTTTCACAAGTTTCTTGAGGCGGTTGAGATGAACCAGAGCCCTGGGGATAGCAGAGACACAACCAGAAGAATGTGAGGAGGGGATGGAGAGAGAAAGAAAAAGAAGGGAGGAGGGTGTAGAGACATTATTCAAAAGACAATGTAGGAAAATGATAACTCGAAACTAATTGAGGTCTCAAGAATTTCACATCGACTCATTATTACACATCATACACACATCTCCTGTCTATCTTACTGCTATTTTAAACTTAAAATAAATTTCCATTATATGAAATGGGAAGAAAATCTTTGTTTTAGATGTAGACAAACATAAGTTTGTTTCTTTTTGTCCTCTCAACCAATTTTGTACTTGAGCAGATATGTCTAGATTAAGACTGAGTGATATTTTTCATTGCAGTAACCCCAAAAAGAAAAATGACTTGAAAACAGAGAAAAAACAAGGGTTCAATTTCAGCAAATGTCGATACAGATAATTATCTCTAGATCATTTAGTTTCCAGATTCAAGGGGGACTTAGCCAGATAGACCTACTTCCCTAGAGCAAGATTCGGTTTAATGCAGCCAGAAGTACTTGTACAAATGATCATATCTTGAGTCACTGGCTATGACAGTGACCATATCTAGAATGACTCACTTCTCCAATGAGTAATCAACTATAAAAGTGACCATATCTGGAAAGACACTTCTCCAATGAGTGACTATACCTAGAATGACTCATTTCTCCAATGAGTGACCATATCTAGAATGACTCACTTCTCCAATGAGTGACCATATCTAGAATGACTTACTTCTCTAACTAGTGACTGACTATAAAGAGTGATCATATCTAAAATGACTCGCTTCTCCAATGAGTGACCATATCTAGAATGACTCACTTCTCCAATGATTGACCATATCTAGAATGACTCACTTTTCCAATGAGTGACCATATCTAGAATGACTCACTTTTCCAATGATTGACCATATCTAGAGTGACTCACTTTTCCAATGACTGACCATATCTAGAATGACTGACTTTTCCAATGATTGACCATATCTAGAATGACTCACTTCTCCAATGATTGACCATATCTAGAATGACTCACTTTTCCAATGAGTGACCACCTGGCTCCTGCTTGAAGTCATAGTTTTCCAAGGCTGGAATGACCGCCATGCTGGACTGAGATATATTATGTCCACTTGTATTGAGGACATCTTCTCCCTGGAGATAGAAGAACAAGAAACTCTAGACACCAAAACTGAGACAATTTAACAAAATGGAAGATCAATTTGCAAGAATAATCATGGATCAAGACAGAGTTTGAGCGATTAAAATCTTATTGACTTTACATTGTATGCTTCCATGTGCAAAACATTTCTTGATGTATCTTTCAATTACTCTCCTCTTTTCTCTTTCTTCATCTTGCATATATATATATATCTCTCTCTCTCTCTCTCGTTTTCTCTCTCTGTCTCTGTCTCTGTCTCTCTCTCCCTCTCTCTCTCTCTCTCTCTCTCTCTCTCTCTCTCTCGTTTTCTCTCTCTGTCTCTCTGTCTCTGTCTCTGTCTCTCTCTCTCTCTCTCTCTCTCTCTCTCTCTCTCTCTCTCTCTCTCTCTCTCTCGATCCCAGAATAACCTGCTGAACATTTAAAGGTACCATTACAGTCTACATTTAATTTTTTCTGGAGCTGTACAAACAGTTTCATTTAGCTAAATCAAAGAGTTGTATGTGAATAATGCAAGATTAGAGGCTAAATATTGTCAACAACATTTCTAGCAACCCTGCAGTATACAGTAGGAGCTCTCACCCTCTTGTCCGTGCCATCTTGCGTAGAGGTTTCCTCTGCCTGCAACTTGAACAACATGTTCTTAAGAGCTTCCATACTTCCTGGTTGTCTCCCTCCTGACAGGGTGCTCTCGAGATGCTGGGAAAGGTAAACAACACAGAAAACTTATCTTACCAAACCATTCGATGTTTATGTCCCCTTGCCAAAAGAAGCATTATGGGCTTGCAGCTGCACCAAGGATGATAATGTGTATAAGTTTTACTCAACACATACTTTGAAGTTTTACTGCTCTGATGATAGTATAACAACTCTTTAACTCCTCGGTCTAAATTAATCCAATACATGAAAGCATTATGAGAAAAAAAGGTAACCCAGTCTAAACCAATAGAAAAAAGAGCATATGGAGCATCACAGCTCAACTAAATCTTTGTCAAATTAGTAAGCAGTATCACTTTCCACACCAAGAGGTACCAACCTCTATATTGATAATCTATACTTATCAGGACTCAACGCTAAAGCTAATATTTACATTTGCAAATCAACTGCAGTGACAGGGAGTTTGGTACAGCACAGACTGACAGAATGAAATATACCTGATGGGAGACCTGGCCATTGCTTGCTTCGTGGCCGCTTGACTCGTTCCCAACCGGTACTGGAGCTTTTCTGGGAATCAGAATAAAGCATGTCACAAGTCACAATGTATCAAAATTGATAAATGGCTGATTAAAAAACTTCTTGCTCAAACATGCAGACTCTAACAAAACATCTCCCGATCTTGACCACATTTCTCACATCTCTCCCCCATTTCTCAACTATTTCCTCCATCTCCTCCCATCTCTTATCTATTTCCTCCATCTCCTCCCATCTCTTATCTATTTCCTCCATCTCCTCCCATCTATTATCTATTTCCTCCATCTCCTCCCATCTATTATCTATTTCCTCCATCTCCTCCCATCTATTATCTATTTCCTCCATCTCCTCCCATCTATTATCTATTTCCTCCATCTACTCCCTATTTGCCTCGGACTTTATATCTTCTCTAAACCTCTCATCTCCTCATTTTTACCACTTTATTCATTGATGTGAACCTCTCCTAATAATAGAGTTTAAGAAACTTTGAAGTGAGCAAACAAAACTTCAAGTTGTAAAAACGTGATCAGTTTGTCCAGTCTAACTCACATCGTGTTGACCATTCTCTCCCAGGGTCTGTCTCCGTCCAGGCCATCGGAGGAGGACTCCAGATCCAGACCGCGACCTGCACAGAACATGAACGAGTGGAGAGATTTTAGTGACTAGACAGAATGAACCTCATCCATAAGATCCCATGATATTTGTGTTAAATGTTTGAAGATTCATCCAATACTGTTTGGATTCCCTTGTGCCGAAATATCAATTGAAAATATGCTTTTGGCGTGGTTTTCTGGAGCCAGGGTAAGGTTCAAAGAACTGTGATTTCCAAGTGAAGATGCTATGATGTTCATATAATTTAATTCTAATATTTCAAAGTTGTGGTGTTGAACAATATTAATTCTTAATTTGAAACTTGTAATAAACATATCCAAGCATGTACTAGTGTGGACAATCATTGTTATGCCAATTTTATCCATTGCGTCTTTCCTTATGGAATTTATCAACTTCATGAATTGAAAGATGGAGAGAAGTTTTTATTTTTTTTTTATCCAACAAAACAAAATTATATAAAATCAAAAGCAAACTTTGGAAGAAATTTATCTTTTTCCTGCCAATAATGCAATATATAGTAAACAAAAAAGAACGTCATTTATCAAATTATGCACTTAAACTGTATAAAAGACAAGTACAGCCGATTAATTTTCTATTCCTTTCACATAAATCAATTCTTAACTTACACATTCATGTGGCTGTGTAGAATGTCAGTAGTCCCAGATTACATAAACAGCTCTTAACTTACACAACCATGTAGCTGTGTAGAATGTCAGTAGTTCCAGATTACATAAACAGCTCTTAACTTACACAACCATGTGGCTGTGTAGAATATCAGTAGTCCCAGATAACATAAACAGCTCTTAACTTACACACCCATGTGGCTGTGTAGAATGTCAGTAGTCCCAGATTACATAAAAAGCTCTTAACTTACACAACAAGTGGCTGTGTAGAATGTCAGTAGTCCCAGATTACATAAACAGCTCTTAACTTACACACCCATGTGGCTGTGTAGAGTGTCAGTAGTCCCAGATTACATAAACAGCTCTTAACTTACACAACCATGTAGCTGTGTAGAATGTCAGTAATCCCAGATTACATAAACAGCTCTTAACTTACACAACCATGTGGCTGTGTAGAATGTCAGTAGTCCCAGATTACATAAACAGCTCTTAACTTACACAACCATGTGGCTGTGTAGAATGTCAGTAGTCCCAGATTACATAAACAGCTCTTAACTTACACACCCATGTGGCTGTGTAGAATGTCAGTAGTCCCAGATTACATAAACAGCTCTTAACTTACACAACCATGTGGTTGTTACTTCATTTAAGTTTTGTTTTAGAAAAATAATAGGGATTGGGAAGGGGTGGGGAAAAAGAGATATCAAAATTATTGATAGAAATGAAGCTGAACTGAATTTTCCATAATGCAAGGGACGTAATAACTTTCATTCATTTAAGCACCAGAGAAAATCGAGTCATTTCTCTCCTCTACTGTCTTGGCCTTTCAGTGTCAGATTTATTCCCTTGCTTTCACTTTTTTGTCTGAGGGAGATTTTTCATGTAAATTCCATTACCACCTTCACCCTGAGTCCATAAACTTGAAATAAACAGTAAGATCTAAAAGCATTGGTGCCTAATATGTCCATAGAGCATGTTAGAGGAGTTCAACAGAGTAGAAAAAAAAAGATAAAAAGTAGATTTAACAGAAAAAGGCCATAAGGAACAAAAAGGGTATTCGCTACTAAAACAAGGAGTTTTTTCAAATAAACAAAAATCAGGCTGAAGCACATGTCACATGACCTACCTGTATTATCTCCTCCAGCAGCCCCTGTGCCCTTGGAGTCCCTCTCTAGCAACGGGCGGTTGGAGCGGGTCAGAGTTTTCCCGGCCAGCAGGGCCACTGTGTCAAGACTGGAGCACCGGGCAGTCAGGTTACTGGTCACCCCACTGGTCACCCCGCTAGCCCCACTCCCCTCGCTGGAAGCCGAAGAGGATGCTGAACGGCGCCGGAGATTCTCGCTGGACGCAGCAAACGTGTCCATGGAGCGCCTGAGGCGGGCTGTCTGGGGTAGGATGCTGTTGCGTAGAACTGCCTCGCCATTATAGTCACTGTCCAGAACCTTACTGGCGGCAGGTGTTGAGAGATCGCGCTTGCTGTTGCCAGTGCCGCTGGCTCGGTTGGGGTGTGGTGGTGGAAATGGAAGGGACCCACTGGCACTCTTAGGTTTCCTTAGAAGAGATGTTGATGGCGATAACAAGGGTGATGCTGATGGTAGCCTCTCTAGGTACTCAGTTGTGTTGTCTGTGAAAGTCACGTGTTTATTACTTGTACTGCTCGTGTTCATGGAGATATTGCCGTTCAGGTTGGTGTTGACGTTGTTGTGGTTGGTGCTTTTACTGTGATTGTTGCTGTTAATATTGTGGTCTGCTGAGGGTGGTAAGCTGGTGCTAAGGTCTGAAAAGTTCAGACCTGGTCTAGAATCGCTTGTGAGGTCTGAAATATTTTTGGATGGAAAATGGTTATCAGAAATGGTGGTGCTGCTTTTCTTCGCATTAAAATTCAAGTCTATGTTATTGCTGGTACCCATTGGTTTAATAGGTGTGGACATCAAAGGCACAAGCGGCGGCCGCCATGAGTCTGAAGATTCCTCTTCATCATTTATGTCTGATGTCTCGGCTTGGCCGACCCAGCTTGGGACTTTAGAACCACCAGCACTTGCCACCGGTGGCCTCTTATTGTTCTCATCCTGAAGAAGAGCTTCGTGGACCCAGACCGAGTCAGAGACTTGGGAAACGTTCATTTCGCCCACCCAGCTGGGCACGGACTTTCGCACAGAATCATCTAGCTGCCCCAACCAGTCAGGCGCCTCTTTCAAAGCCCCAGGTGACGCTCCTGTCTCGTGTCTGGGACTGCGCCGTCCATGCCTGGCTCTGCTGCCACTGATAAATGCTCCTGGCGACACAGACCGACTGCGGACCTGTCTGAGCAGGTCTGTGGGATCTGACTGGTTGGAGGGAACAGAATCCGAGCTACCAGGGCTGCAAACAGTGTCTCTCTTGCTGGCATAGTCTTTGGAGTTAAGAAGCAGCTGAAGGGTGGAGTTGAGCGAGGCTGAGGGCGCGGGGAGCAAACTGTCTATGGAAGATGCCCTGGGCCTCCTACCAGCTCGGGATCGAGTTGTGTAGGACATGGGGGCACAGCGGGCCGAGTCGGTCACACTGGCATTCTGACCTGGCTTCTCTCTTGACCTTGACGGGCGGGTCGTGTGGTAAGAGTATGTGTGTCCTGATCTCCTTGGAGTGGGCGGCTGAGAGTCTGGCAACCTTCCCTCACCTTCCTCCATGTCCGGTGCCATGTGGTCAGTGTCCTCCAACAGGGTAGTGTTGCCCAGGAGCAGAGCCTCCAGCTCGGTGTTGAGAGTGCTGCTGTTGGGGCTACTGACCGAGCTGACGTCTGCTACTGGTGTCTGGCTGGACGAGATGTCTTCTTTGGTCACTTTCTCCAACAACTCCGCTGACCGGAGCAGTGCAGCTTCCACTATGGTGACAAGAGAAACAATCCACATCAGAGGTTTAGTTTCGTTTGAAGATGAAGATAGAAAAAAGTTCAAGACACATAAACTACTGCATGAGAGAAAAGAGGAGACTCGAATATGTATTTACAAGACTTTGAAAGAAATAATGTTTTGCGGCAGCAGAGCAGATTAAAAAAAGAAAAAAGAAAAAGAAAAAAAATTATATATATATATATATATATAACTTTTGTTTAAGTGACCGTTACTCATTACAAATCAAATGTTTTCATGCGTGCGTGCCTGTCCCCCTCCCCCCACCCCTTCCCCGTCTGTCTGTCTGTCTGTCTGTCTGTCTCTCTCTCTCTCTCTCTCTCTCTCTCTCTCTCTCTCTCTCTCTCTCTCTCTCTCTCTCTCTCTCTCTCTCTCCCACACACCTTCTTGTTGAAGTCCTGTTTTGGTCTGGTTCTTGGACTTGAGTGCTGCCTGTTTGAGCAAACGACGTAATTTCACCTCACGTAGCGTGTCGGTCACCTCCTCCTGGAGTTGGGGACTCACCTAAAACAGTTACACACACACACACATAATTAGATCAATAGCTAAGATCAGGAGAAAGAACCACATAGCATTAGCCATCATTAATTTCCCAAATTAAAATCTGGCATTTTGTCTCGAGTTTCAAATTGCACATATGGAAGACTGGTGTTGAACAATGCTTGTTTTATAGCTTTTAAATTGGGAAAATCGCAAGAACAGTTTCATATCATAATCGTCACGGTAGATAACATTTTAGCACTGTTGAAATATTTTAAAAAGGCGAATTAATCTCAAATTCTTTTTTCAAATTCAAATGTTGAACATCCGATTCACGGGAACAGGTTTTAATATTTTTTCAAACAATTGAAACGCGGGAAAACTTCTAAACAGTAACAATTGAAGATTAAGAACGTGTATTTATCAGGGGCAGGGTTGAGGTGTATGTGTGTGAGCCGGGTAATAACTTGAAGTGAAGTATATGAAGTCTGTTTCTAGATGGTCACTGAGTTTTAAACAATCTAAATATCGTAGCTGATAAAGGCGGCGTCCTGCACGAATGGCAGGCACTGACGTGCGCAGGACCTGTTGTTGTTTTTTTGATGCGTCCGCCATCAGGGATTTTCCACCGTGCAACAGGTTTTTAAAGCTAAGCACATACTATATTTTCAAAAAACATAATTATTATCCTCTATTTGAAAGTTTTAAAATGTTGCGAACGTTTACTTTATACCGCTGTGTTAGGCAGCAGTAGTCACGTGACTTAGAACACTATCCTGAAATAATGAAAGAAATAACTTCCGTTAGAAGCTCTGGCCTTGTGCTAATTTTCTATGGCACTAATATTATATCATGATGGAACAAGATTCAAATAAAAATCATTGGTACATTGAACTTACCCAACCGATTATACAGCATGAAATAATGATGAAAACGCTTAGGTGGTGTTACAATCATCATAACCCACCAACAACATAACACGATACATGCTCATTAGATGAAAATGCATTGCTTATAGTATAATCAGCGATAGAACAAGCTATTATAATTTTTCCCCATTATGAATGTATCATGTGTAAGGTGAAGATCATCCCCAACTTACCTTGGAAGTGAGCAGGTCCTCGACATCCTCCCTTGTGCCCGCCACAGTGATGCCGTGAGATCCAAGCACCAGGCCTGATCCAGCGAGACCCTTCCCTACCAGCCTCCCTGGGCCAGCCGCTTTACGGTCTGAGCTAGCGACCTGTTCTTGTCGCACGCCTGCTGCCATGCCGGGTAGCGGAGGTTTGGGCAACAACAGAACGTCTCCGCTAACACGCCCGTTAGGGGTGCTCGAGGCGACCATCGCAGGCTTGGAGCCGGATCTCGCCAGCACCGCCAGGTCGGTGTGGTCGGTCGTGGCCCCATCGCCGCCAGCTTCCTCAAACTGCTTGAGGTAGGCGACAAGAGCATCCGAGGCGGACTCGTAGCGACACTCGCCCACGGCGATCTGGGTCTTGCCGCACCGGATCCGCCGTCGCGGCAGGCAGGAACTGTCGGTGCTACCTGAACCCACGGAGCTGCGCGGCGAGAACGGGTCGCTGGCAGACGTGGCCGCGGTCATCATGAGGCGTTCTGGAGATGTGGGCTCAGCGGGTCAGCCCCGACTTGCACCATCCGTTGAGCTGGTTATGGGCTGCTAATACTGTTATCACTGCCTATACACTGTTCCTTAGATATGTTTCTTCCACTGCAGATTCAGCTGTATTGTTGCGTTGTTTAATGTGGAGCGATGGACAGGGAATCAGTCTTCACGTGCAACATACAGATACAGATAGATTCACAAATTGTTCACATGCGGACGGGATCCACGACTAGATCACCTCAGCCAGTCGGATGTTGCACGGCCATGCTATCATCCTCTAGATGATTCACTTAGTTCCGCCATACTGTGGACATCTTGGCTGCCCGTCGACAAAAAAACCTGTGGGATGAGAGGGAACCAAATAGAATCTTATGGCGTGGAGTTGATAGTTTAACATACTGTCTATATGGACAGGTTCTAATAACAACTAAACGATAATTCTCCTAGCCTGTGTCCCAGTATCATCAGACGCGTAGACGGGGTGCGTTCAATACGGCGAGCCTTGCCAGTGGAGCTCGACAATATTTATACCTAACCCAGCCTATGGCTTACATGGGGCAGACAAAATCACACTGAGATCCTCCATTACGTCTTAGGTCTTATGAAAAGTTCTTAGGAATGAAATTAGAAGCGACTTTGTAAAGTTTTACAGCTTGAAATATCTCGCGGATTATGAAGCAAGACATCGTATTTTTACTGCACAGAATGAAGACTTCGAGTTTATGGGTCATGGCGCCAGAGCGAGGAATTGTCACCCAAAATGTCTGAATTGTGTTGCAAATATCCTGGATGGACTTCTCCACTTACTTGTTCTCCACAAAACCACCAAGTTAAAATGTGACGTTCGGCGCCAAATCTTGCAGGCAAAAACTCCCGATGTTAAACCGAGATTATTGCTTCTTAAGAGTGTAAATCTGTGTGCCTGACAAGACAATGCGATCCTTTCGCCAAGTGAATATCGATGTAATTTATTATTTGGAATACCGAAATAAGAACTTAACGAGGCGCTTTTGTGTGGCCAAGACAAGATTCGAAAAAAGATATTTGCACATTATAATTCCCATGCAATATCTTTATGATGAAATAAAACCCGTGGTCTGGGCAATTATTTGTCAACAGCATGAAATCCTCTGCTTTCAAAGAATTTCCTTGGGGTTCTCATGTATGAATAAAATAAATTGTCGGAACTGGCGAGACGATAAAAAACCCACTAGGCCGAAACAGATCTCGAATAATCGCGTGTCGCGCAACTGGCTCGGATTTCAAGAGACAAATCACGGAGTCGGGCGCCCACTTGGCAACTCAAGACTCCATTCATGGGTCTAATTCTTTATCTTGGAGTTATATATATATATATATATATATATATATATAGAGAGAGAGAGAGAGAGAGAGAGAGAGAGAGAGAGAGAGAGAGAGAGAGAGAGAGGGAGGTGACTAACCTAGGCTGTTAAACTGTTTAGGATCAAATTAGATCAAAACAAAATGAAATGCATGCGATCCTCGTGGACATGATAACACACAGCTGTGACCGACGTGTCCATATTGAAATGTATCAGTTGTAACCGAATTGAGCCTCCCTTTGATTGGAGACAGCAGTCAGTTATAGTCTTGCAGTACACGAACAGAGCACGGCTTCCAAAGACAGAGATCAAGGTCAAGGTTCCTACAATCAAAGCAGAATTTGCATTTTACAGTCAACGACGGCTCCTGCGCACTTCATCAGCTTAGGCGACCAAAAAAAAAAAAACAACAAAAAAAAAAACAGCGTGAAGGGAGTTTGATTGAAGTTAACAACGCAATGTCCAATCAGACCAAACAACGAGAGTAATGGGATGTGTAGCGATGACCATACACAGAAATACACACACACACACAAACATATTAAACTGTCGTGAGATTGACGAGAGGATAAGTAACGATCTGGCTGAGTGTGCTGTGTTAACACAACCATCACCGATCACAGACCATCGATCAGCGATCAGGCATTGATCTCAACCTGCCACAGATCGCAGTGTTTTCTCGCACATTGTGAAGCAGCAGAGCGTGCCGCGCCACTGTCATGCTGTATCTTATCTCCCCAGTCTTCCTCACTTCCTCCAGTATCACCTCCAGCCGGCACCGCATGCCACAAGCTGGTGATTTACACTGCAGACACGCTGCTAACCAGTTTACAATGGAGACACATTTCTAACCCGCGGGCTCTCTACACGGTAACACATCTTTGGTATTGGCGGGGGGCTAATTATCTGTCTCAATATCTCGCTCCCCCCCCTCTCTCTCTCTCTCTCTCTCTCTCTCTCTCTCTCTCTCTCTTATTATCATTATTATTATTATTGATGTTGTTGTTTTTGTTCTTGTTGTCTATTATTATTATTATTATTATTATTATTATTATTATTATTATTATTATTATTATTATTATTATTATTATTATTATTATCATTATTATTATTATTATTATTATTATTATTATTATTATTATTATTATTATTATTATTATTATTATTATTATTATGTTGTTGTTGTTGTTGTTGTTGTTGTTGTTGTTGGTTTTTTTTTTTTTTTAGTAATTTTCTTATTCTATTATCATTCTATAAGTAGCATTATACTTATTTAATTTTTCCAACTTGTTTCATGTCCCATTATAACCCTGCCATGTTTCATGTCCCATTATAACCCTATCATGTTTCATGTCCCACTATAACCCTGTCATGTTTCATGTCCCATTATAACCCTATCATGTTTCATGTCCCACTATGTCATGGTTCATGTCCCACTATAACCCTGTCATGTTTCATGTCCCACTATAACCCTGTCATGTTTCATGTCCCACTTTAACCCTGTCATGTTTCATGTCCCACTTTAACCCTGTCAAGTTTCATGTCCCACTATAACCCTGTCATGTTTCATGTCCCACTATAACCCTGTCATGTTTCATGTCCCACTATAACCCTGTCATGTTTCATGTCCCACTATAACCCTGTCATGTTTCATGTCCCACTATAACCCTGCCATGTTCATGCTAGACGTAAGTGAAGGGCCGAGTAAAGTCCAGTTTTTCACGAAACATGAGAAAATGGACAGAACCGTTCTGGGACGGTCTAAGATACCACCCGTCTCGAGTGGAGCCGCGGAGTCCGGCGACTTTGTAGCTTTCTGCTTGTTGAGATTCGAGGAGCCTCTTGTGGCAGTGCATTAATATGCATAGCTCTGTCCACACGCTGGTCACTGGGTCCGAGTTGGTTTTAAACAAAGATTAAGCCTCGGGATTAAAACCAGTTGCGAATTGCGTCCTCTCTTCTGTGCTCCCACAGAGACCGAGTTAAAAGCCCGGCCCTTGTGGACACTGGGGCAGTCTGTGGGGCAGGGCTGGTCAAACAGTGGACGGCGCACGGCTCCAAGACAAGTGGCTAAGCATGGACTGTCAGGAAATGACGGCGAGTGACAGGGCTGTTGACGGAAGGAAAGTCAGTCAGCCAAACTAATGGTTCAGTGGGTAAACCTAAAGCATGGTTTCTAGGTGGAAATCTTGGTTCTTGGGTTCGATTCTCTGCCTGCAACAAAGGCGTGACAAACCTCACAGTTCAGACATCATTCGAAATCTGACGGAGGCTAAATAAAGCTATTCTAAGATTACCGCTAACCAGGTCGTCTGGGTCGAATCAAAACCGGGAACTGAAGAATCGATTCTGGTGGTGAGCAGGGCGGGGGTCAGAACTACAGCAATGGTCAACTTTACTAATTCTTCTTAAAATTATTCCTGATGCCGAGTTCTGAATGTGTGATGAGCTTGGGTTATTATTGTGTATGGACACATTTAAGCTACTAGAGCTAAAACACACATCTTTTAACTCATGTGTAAAAATAATTTTAGCGGTAACTACATAGGCCAAAAGTTCGAATATGAAGGTGATACTATTAGTATTACAAGGAGTGAAGAGAGAGAGAGAGAGAGAGAGTGTGTGTGTGTGTGAGAGAGAGAGAGTATGTGTGTGACAGACAGAGAGAGAGAGATGGGGGATGTGAAATGGGGTTAAAGCCTACAATCACAGCCTTTTCTCAATACAGCAAAAGAGTGAGACACCATTACTGATAAAGGCCCTATTACGTCACAGTCTTGCAACAAGTCGCCATTGTCTCGGCCTGAAACGGAAAAATAATACTTGCCATGGAAAAGCTCCAGATTTTTTGCATGATTATTTAACCCAAAAAATCCCACGCGAGTCAAAAACTTTGATTGTGTGAGTAAAGCTGACTCACCTGAAACCGAATGACTTCACAAAACCGAATAAAACATGTCATAGAATATTCCACTCAGGCTTCCCAAGGTTCCAGACCAAATAAACAATAAAAGAAAGCCACGGCAGTTAAAGTACAAACAATCCCACTGGTGTGAAACTCGCGGTTACTGACTGCACATACTCGAGTCCAACACCAGCAGGTATAGGCCTCTCAACCTGTCACTGCAAGATAAGGCTGAGAGAGAGAGAGAGAGAGAGAGAGAGAGAGAGAGAGAGAGAGAGAGAGAGAGAGAGAGAGAGAGAGAGAGAGAGAGAGAGAGAGAGAGAGAGAGAGTTCAATATCAATTGGCATGTGGGCATGTTCTCCATAGCACAATAAAACTAAGATTACACACAATAAACACGACAGAGCCACACACATACCTACCCTGCATACAAACAAGGCTTAAGTTACCAGCAGATTTCCACTAAACCTGGACCTAAAATTCGGACCTAAAAGGCATTATAGTAATACATATATCCGATCACAACAGACACGACTCGATCACAACAGACAAGACTCGATCACGGTTAAGACCCAGAGTGTGGACTACCGAGCTAGATCTCGATCTATTAATTTGCTAATGTTCGCGATTATCAGCAGTGCCACTGGGTGCCACTAGGTGCTGGACTAGCACCAGATTCA
>JAWDGP010004927.1:1875000-2037500 GCA_033675545.1 Elysia crispata | reverse complement strand
AGTTTACTATAAACTGTTTTATTAAAGAATCTTCGTGTAATTACCGTCAAAGTTTTACTTTTCCACCCAGATCAAATAAAAATAGGATCATGTGATTGAGCGATTGATTCCTTGACAATTTGAACAGCCAAACCTTCAATAGCGGTAACATAAGAGAAGAGCTTGCGTCTGTGCGTTAACTTCTCCATAAAATTCCAGCTAAGATGTATTAAATTCTCGAAACTATTCACACTAAAGGTAAACAAGAGACATTCGAATATCCGAAAGTCCTTTGTTGTTATGTTGCATCATCTTCTCAAGTGGGATGTAGCAGTAAAAACTTGCTAGTATTTGGAAGCATTGTGTGCTTTTTGCAGGACAGATGAGACTTCATCAAGTTGGTGACAGACCTTATGTCCACCGCCAGGCATAAGATAAAAAATATATATAAAAAATATTTTAAATGTAAATGTATAAAACATATTGATTAGAAGCATGTTATAACAAGCTCTTCATTTTGTTGCATGATTCTAGTTCTTTCAGGACCTGTGGATCGTAACGGAGTTTACTTGTAGGAAAAGTTTATACAGGTCACATGATCGTCTGTGTAGAATCTGTGTCTTCTATGATAAATATTCGCGCACTCAACAAATACATGATTACTGGGTAAAGGCTGGTCTCTCCCTTTTCAACGGATGACTGTGTGTTGGCAAACTCGGCATGTTATATTTTCTTCTTTGCGACCTTTTTTTTTTATTTCAGTTTTCAGAATCTCTTTAAAGTTTGAAAGATTTATGGAATTTATTTGCTGGCCCAGGTCCCCAATGTTCTTAGAAGATACAATTAAGAAAGTATTGATCTGTGGATTTCTGATCGGTCAAGTTTAATTGAAGGCGTAAAGCAATATCCCTCCACAAGGCTGCCGTTACGAGCTTATCTCTGCTCTCATTACCATGAATCCCCAGACGAGGAGACATCCAGATAATATTTGTACTTGAGAGGCGAATACTCTGAGTAAATTGTGGAAACCTTTGAGATTTCTTGTTTGAAGTTTCTTGTTTTTAGTAAGTTTTCCTTTGCAGAGTAAATGAGTCTAAATTATAGCTATTAACAAAATCTTGATGGCGAGGATCATGCCTTCTAATTCAGCATTAAAAGCCGAGGAGCCGACTCTCAGACAGACACATTCGATTTCATCTAACTTTTAAATTTAGAACTGAAAATGTTTGTTGCCACTATGTGCTCACAATTTGAGCAGCCAGCGCTATAGCTGTCACGTCTCTGTGATCATTGTAACAGTCGAATATCAATGTTGGTTGGTTTTCCTGCTTTTGACATGGGTGGGAGGATAAGAAAACCGAAGAGATGGGAGATAATTCTGAAGTAGAGGTGAACATACGTGATCAGGAAGAGATTTAAAAGAAAATAGTTGACGGATGACCTTAGATGCTCTGATTCTCAGGATAGCTCTAACTCCATCTGGACTTCTTGTAGTGGTGAAGTTTGAAACGCGTCTAATGTAAAACAAAAGCCCTGATGGTGCTTGAAAATGTATTTTTGATTTTGGCTGGCACATAGACAATGTTACTATCCTAAACAGATTCTGGATCTGCCTAGAATGAGATAGATCTTGAGGAAGATGTTCGTGCGGGGTTCAATCAGTGTGATCCAGAACCCGATCCAACTTCTGGGCTGGGACTTTTGACAGTTCATTTGTACATTAAAAATTTTGCTGTTAAATAATGAATAAGAGCAAAGTATTACACGGCATACTGATGCCACTTCACCAAGACAGGCTCTGTGAATACTTTGTGAAATAAAACACAAAATGTCTTAGATACAGAATATCTGAACTTGTTACTGTCAGACACTCTTGTATTTCATTCATTAAAAATTGGGCGGGTAGTGGCCAAATAATATTGTAGCACTCTAGTGATTGTTTCTATGTGGCAGTTCCACTTTTAGGGACTAACTATAGTAGCGTTCTAGTTGATGTTTCTATGTCGAAGTTGAGTGGTTAGGGGCCAAATATTTTAGAGCTCTAGTGGTTGTTTCAACAAAAAGGTCAGCAGAGTCACTGCAAAAGAAAAATTAATAGCATGTCATAACAGAAACAAAAAAGGTCTTGAGTGCATTATCACAGAGTGTAGTCTACCATTACGGCAGAAAGGTGTGGAGTTTACCATCACAAAACACTGGTGTGGAGTATAACAGAAAGGTCTCTAGTGACACAGGAAAGGAAAAATCACGTATGTCATGACAACAGAGACGTCTGGAGTGTCAAGACGCGAGAGAGATCAGGAGAGTCATGACATAAGGAGAGTCGGCCACGTCTAAATCAAATCAGATTGCTACAGAGTAACCGTTTTGAGATCTTCGGCACAGAAAGTGTGAAAGGAATAAAAAAAATGTTTGAAAAGTCACATTAGTCGATATACTTGCATTAGATCACTAACCTGACCGGTATAACAATATGCCTTTATTCTGGATTTTTTTCTTCTTACTTTTCAAAGACATTCCAATAATTTTTACCTATAATTATACAAGAGACCACGAGCCATTTTATTCAATCGTCTTGACAGACAGATTAAACGAAGATAGATCAGACTGAAGAATTCTCAATGCTCTAAAATCTGTCCTGCCTGTCCAAAACAAGTCATTATTAACGCTTGTCGGAGGCGGAAGGTGTTTCATCAACAGTAAATCTTGATTCAGTGTGATCCAAAGCAAAGAGAAACTAAAACTGTCAGAAGAAGCTATAAAGAATGAAACTAAGGTAATAAATTCAACACCTCACGATAAAGTACATAACCCAGTCAATCGAGAATGTTATATTTATAATTATGCTAAATATGACCTCCATAAAATAGCAAAATCTAAGTTCCTTATCTACAGAACCACGTGCAGCTAGGATATTAATTTTGTCTCTGGTTGAAAACATGATCAGACCAAGATTCTCTTACATTCATATCCACTCCGCCCCCTACCAACCCACAGACGCCAACATATTCACCGAATGACCAGAAAACCATCGAGCTGTTTCTTTCTTGTGCGGTATATTTTGGCGTCGGCCGTGCTCCACGCCAACAAGAGACCGTACGGAGTGTTTCAAAGGGAGAGAAGTCTAATTACCGAACGACAAACTGGAGAGCAGAGAAATCTTGGAGATCGTGGTACAGCCAAAGAAGCGAGCTAGGAAAACGATGTACGGCAGGCGTCATGGACAAAATACAAAACATCGCATATTCCCGATCTTGCTCGAGGCCAGCAGCAATACTGGTACGGACACCGGGTCTTGTCACCTGGGTTCTGTTACAAATTAGTAGATACAGTGCCTCAACAGAGTGGCGCCATTTTGAAGGAAAGTAGAGGGTTAGTTCCGGAGTTGAGCAAACCTGCGTCTTATCTTTACCAGGCCTTGTTACTTTGATGTTCCGTGTAGAAACGACAGTAAAACTCCGTCCATACAGACCAAAACGGCACACCGCCGAAACAATTTGGGCTGTGCTCGAGGACAATAAATCTGATTATTAGGGAATACCGCCAGGTTTTACAAACCTCAATATTCATTTAACACCGATGAATAATTCCGAGATGCGGATATATCAATAATTTGTTCTCGATTCAAATGTTAACAGAAAAGTTTAATCCTTGATTTTAAGGCCAATGTGTTTTTATTTTGGGCTAACATCTTTTTCTCAAAGCTTTCGAGAGCTTTCTTGACGATAACGATATTCGCAAAAATAAAAATACCATTAATTGTAACCAAGCTATAAAGAATTATCCGAGACACCACTCCTATTGTTTTCTTTCATATCTCGTCCATGTGCCAAGAACAACAGATAGTGTTAAAAAATAAAAGGGCAAGTCCTTCTGCCAGCTCATTGTCCAGAGAAACCATACGGCCCTAGTCTTGGCATGACACCTCATGACCTCCCAGAGCCCCTCCCCCGTCACATGGTTATTGGATTCTTCCTGTTTTCGCCTTTGGTGACTTTGAAAAGCACTGCTACTGCTAAGACTATATGAAGGGGATTAAAAAGGATTAACAGGACAAAGCGCCGGGATTAATTCAACAACCAGAGGCGGCAGCGGACACTGAAACCAAACCTCAATTCCCCCCCCCCCCCCAGCGAACCCTGCTGAATGAACGCTCGGGAATGGTGAAGGAAAGGAGAAAGACCATCGACACATGGCGAATGCTAACTTCTGGAAGCCGACAGCACGTCGTGTCTGTGTGGAGGTTCCCGAGAGTCCAGGAGAGACCAGTTTCCGCCTGGTTGAGTCAGAGGGCCGTGGCGTCTGTCGACTGCCGTGCGGGGACTGAGAGCTCATCACCATGCTCTCCACTTCGTCACGGAGTCACAACAGGACAGAACAAAATAACTCTTACCACATTTCAGACTTGGTTAAAAACATCTTTTTCAGATCCTCTGATCCAAGAACCATAAACACTTGAAACACTGTCAGTGTTCGCTTCCTTTGTAAGAGAGTTACAGATTCGACATTGCAAAAGAGGTGGAGAGAGAACGCGAAACAAACAAACAAAAAAAAAAAAGATAAAAAAAGGATTAACTGATTAAATGCATTACAAACGTGAAATGGAAGGAGGGAGGGGGAAAATACGCGGGGTGGGTGATTGGAACACATTATTACCTCATAAAATGGCGGTGCGAAACGAACAAAAACGAAAGGATATCTTTCACTTAACCTCAGTGTCACTGTGAAGAGTCTCGGCAGCTGGAGATATAAATCACAGTTTGACACGATGATATATAGTGAAGGAAGGGAGGAGAAAATAAGGATAATAATACAAAGATCACACTCACCACTGAGACAAACGTGTAAAGTGTACGGGTCAATCTGACATGTTAACACTTCACAATAATTTTTCTTAGAGTGCAGCTAGCAGCGAACCAAGATTAATTCGATAGTTTGGGGAAAAGGAGGGGGGGGGGGGGAGAGATACATCATTCACTTGCTCGCTCACGTCAATTACATTGCAAATGTCTTTTAATGATTTAGCAGCATTAGTTTATGTGTGAGATGTAATCCATTCCAATATCATTAGCTTGCGAAAATTACCTTAGAGTCTAGACCGTTCTACCCTTAACGCTACGCCCTGATAAGTTTAGGTCAGGGCGGCTAAATTAGACCTAATTCTAGGCGGTTTGCGGGAAAGATCGTTCAAATATTTATTTTTTTCCTTCAAATTTGAGAGTTTCATGTTTGTGTAATTTCTGAGGCCACTGAGACAGAAGTAATAACTCTTAATCATATATATACATATATATATATATATATATATATATATTAATATTTACAGTCATAGATATACCTCTCGAAAACATTTACGAACATTTATTCTAGAGTTCCATAACTATAAAATTTGGTGCAAACGTTAGTCGATGCTCTTTTTCGTAAATGATGTTTACATTGTAGATCTTTTGGGTCTATTAAATTGACTTCATTTTCAGCCACACCAAATCGAATGTTTTCCACGCGAAATATTTAGGACGATTTCAACATTGCGATTCAGGGATGTATCACAGGCTTTTTAATAATAATAAAAAAACCAAAGCGTTTGCTCTCTCTATTTCCACTTAACTTCTGCGATGATTTGCTAGTATCATAAGGATTTTAAAGATATTTCAACTCCAATTGTTCAGAAACTCATTCCTTCTCTATAAAAACACAACTCCCCAATCTCCAAACCACCCAGCGCTCTCTTGAAATTTCACTTTGAGCTCTGACCTTTGTGCCGTGACTTCCAGTATATCTCCGTGTATCTAGAACAGTAAAAACAAACAGGGATCGCGAAACTCCAGTAATAACGAAGATAATGTTGGTGGCTCTCTACACGCGGGAAGCCCATAACTCTTCGATCTGGATTGGTAAGTTTATCAGTTGAGGCTCGGACACACTGGTCAGTTGGACTTCAATAAACAAATTAATTTCGGTTTGTCCACGAGGCTTGGGAGAAGCTTACATATGGCGTCTTGGTGGTCTCCAAGATTACATATGGCGTCTTGGTGGTCTCCAAGATTACAAATGACGTTTCGCACAATGATTTGTCTAAGAGTGAAGTTTACCTTAAATTGAAAATTTTATTGAAAGCAAAGCTAAGAAATCAAAATTAAACACAACACAAACCTAAAATGTGTTCAAACCGAACAAATAAATTAATCGCCAAACCTTTGAGCAACATGTAAATACCATGTACCACTAGGATCATTGGGGTGAAGCAAAAAAAAAACATCTAAACCAAGACCTGAGAGGATTATTGACAACGGCAGTGGCAGTAGTAGTAGTAGGAGAAATAACAGAAAAAAGGAGTAAGAGCACAGCAGCAAGCTTAACAGCAGCAGCAGTAGCAGTAGTAGTAGTAGTAGTAGTAGTAGTAGTAGTAGTAGTAGTAGTAGTAGTAGTAGTAGTAGTAGTAGTAGTAGTAGTATAGTAGTAGTAGTAGTAGCAGCAGTAGTAGTAGTAGTAGTTGTAGTAGTTGTAGTAGTAGTAGTAGTAGCAATAGTAGTAGTAGTAGTAGTAGTAGTAGTAGTAGTAGTAGTAGTAGTAGTAGTAGTAGTAGTAGTAGTAGTAGTAGTAGTAGTAGTAGTAGTAGTAGTAGTAGTAGTAGTAGTAGTAGTAGTAGTAGCAGCAGCAGAAGACGCTGTCAGTTTGAGTCCTTGATTGCAAAAGAGTTAAATAAATTTTGGAGTTTAGAAGCTTCTTCTATATACAGTGTATTTTGCATTGAGTGAGACATGATGAAGAGATAGAGGATAAGGCCATGCTCACACCAACCCGTTTATTGCTTGATCTAACAAAACATCAACCATATTTCTATTCGAGTGCTTATCTTCTTTTTTGTCTTCAGCAAAATTACTATCATGTTATCAAGGCTAATGTTTTTAGACCCAGTTTTCGAATGGATTCCTTGAAGAGAGGTGTTCTATCGAAATGTGCAGAATGTAACAAAAACTGAGGTCAAAAGTCACCTGTTTGTTGGTGACCCCTAGGTGTGACGGGATGAATGCCAGAGAAGACACCTGCAGCGCGCTCTATTTACATCTAGACTTGGATTGTTCGAAATAAATCACCGGTTTGACACCTTGAACCTGGTGGCTTTTAATCTGGTTCAGACTCTCTCTTCCTCTCTCTCTCTCTCTCTCTCTCTCTCTCTCTCTCTCTCTCTCTCTCTCTCTCTCTCTCTCTCTCTCTCTCTCTCTCTCTCTCTCTCTCTCTCTGCTTTCTATCACTCTTCCTCCTGGCTTATAAAGTTTAACCAAACCATCAAATGCAATAAAAGTGATCCCCCTTCCCCTGTTCCTCCCCCCCTTCCTACCTTTCCATATCTGACAGCCTACTGGTCTGAAATAACCAGAGCATAGACCAACTGGTAAACAATTATACTGATTGACCACTGCGGTTGTTGTGGTTGAGGTGGTTCTGGTGGTTCTAAGATCAGAGAGCACGATCAGTGAAAACAGTGCCGACGACATATCCGATTTCTTGGCCAAAGGGGCGTGGCTACAGTGGCATGTAGATAGTGAGCTCAAATAGGAATTCCAAAGTTTTAATCTTAGCATTGAATGGAAATTTCCAGACACATTGGCGTGGTATCGAGATAGCGCTCTCGACGATG
The DNA here is from genome assembly GCA_033675545.1 of Elysia crispata. Classification (NCBI taxonomy): domain Eukaryota; kingdom Metazoa; phylum Mollusca; class Gastropoda; family Plakobranchidae; genus Elysia; species Elysia crispata. The sequence goes on along the minus strand of JAWDGP010004927.1, from coordinate 2,029,879 downwards.
GATATAAAGGCGTTAAGAGGAAAAAAATGCTTGCAATGCAATGGATGGCATGGACAATATGCTCCAATTTAAATCAACGGTTTTATGTAGGACTCCGTCTAGGACGCTAGAATTCTCAGCTCTAGAAATATAGAATGCAACAAATGCCATGCTTTCGATCTGTTTCAAATTATTGAGATAGATGCAGAGAGAGAGAGAGAGAGAGAGAGAGAGAGAGAGAGAGAGAGAGAGAGAGAGAGAGAGAGAAAGAGCGAGAGAGAGAGATAGATAGATAGAGAGAGAGAGATACTGACAAAAAAAGTTAAATATAGGAAGTGTTGCGCCAGACAGTCTATGATCGGCATGTTATACAGTATGTGTGATGATGAACACAGCAAAATAAAACATGGACGTCTTCAACGTAACACGTTCCTTCGGTGCAAAGCTCTGAAAGATCAAGAGAGCTCAGTTAGTGGACCTCATACTCTTTAAAATTACCACCGAACATATATTTCCCAATGAGGAAGGGGAGAAATAAAGCAAACCATGTGAGAGAAACGCAAGGTTATTAAGGAGACAGTCCTTAGCCACACATAGCGGGTGTAGAAAGTCACTCATCAAGGGGACATAACTCCCAGTTGCTCCGTCAAGAGTCCGGAGAGGAGAAATCTCGGGGTTTACAACCACACATTCAACACCTGTGAGTGGCTGGGAAACAGATAGCTGGGGTCAAGGAGCAGGGACAGTGGTCAGTCTTGGACGGTTAGACTAGTGCTGTCTCGGGCTAGGTGAAGGCAATATTAGGTCAGGTCACTAATTCGATCTTCCATATCTCCATCTTTTAAAACCAATCTTCTCAGGCTAAAACATGAGTTTTCAATGACGTGTGGAGCTGCATATTAACGCTCTTTTATCGATGATATTGGACAGCATTGGCAACGGCGCAGGTACATGGGCCATACTCGATACATATCTAGAGTACTACTTGGTGAACTTAACTAGACATCCGGGGTGGTGACCCCAGAACGATTCCCCATAAATTGTCCCCTGCCCCATGTTGACTCTGAGACCCAATTACTGAACTGGCCCAGACGGTTCGCCCGTGTCTCGCTATGTTTGTATCACTGAACTGGCCCAGACGGTTCGCCCGTGTCTCGCTATGTTTGTATCACTGAACCGCCCCAGACGGTTCGCCCGTGTCTCGCTATGTTTGTATCACTGAACCGCCCCAGACGGTTCGCCCGTGTCTCGCTATGTTTGTATCACTGAACTGGCCCAGACGGTTCGCCCGTGTCTCGCTATGTTTGTATCACTGAACTACCCCAGACGGTTCGCCCGCGTCTCGCTATGTTTGTATCACTGAACCGCCCCAGACGGTTCGCCCGTGTCTCGCTATGTTTGTATCACTGAACTGGCCCAGACGGTGTGCCCGAGTCTCGCTATGTTTGTATCACTGAACTGGCCCAGACGGTTCGCCCGAGTCTCGCTATGTTTGTATCACTGAACTGGCCCAGACGGTTCGCCCGTGTCTCGCTATGTTTGTATCACTGAACTGGCCCAGACGGTTCGCCCGAGTCTCGCTATGTTTGTATCACTGAACTGCCCCAGACGGTTCGCCCGCGTCTCGCTATGTTTGTATCAATGAACTGGCCCAGACGGTTCGCCCGTGTCTCGCTATGTTTGTATCACTGAACCGCCCCAGACGGTTCGCCCGTGTCTCGCTATGTTTGTATCACTGAACTACCCCAGACGGTTCGCCCGTGTCTCGCTATGTTTGTATCACTGAACTGGCCCAGACGGTTCGCCCGTGTCTCGCTATGTTTGTATCACTGAACCGCCCCAGACGGTTCGCCCGCGTCTCGCTATGTTTGTATCACTGAACCGCCCCAGACGGTTCGCCCGTGTCTCGCTATGTTTGTATCACTGAACTGCCCCAGACGGTGTGCCCGAGTCTCGCTATGTTTGTATCACTGAACTGGCCCAGACGGTTCGCCCGAGTCTCGCTATGTTTGTATCACTGAACTGGCCCAGACGGTTCGCCCGTGTCTCGCTATGTTTGTATCACTGAACTGGCCCAGACGGTTCGCCCGAGTCTCGCTATGTTTGTATCACTGAACCGCCCCAGACGGTTCGCCCGCGTCTCGCTATGTTTGTATCAATGAACTGCCCCAGACGGTTCGCCCGTGTCTCGCTATGTTTGTATCACTGAACTGGCCCAGACGGTTCGCCCGTGTCTCGCTATGTTTGTATCACTGAACTGGCCCAGACGGTTCGCCCGCGTCTCGCTATGTTTGTATCACTGAACTGCCCCAGACGGTTCGCCCGTGTCTCGCTATGTTTGTATCACTGAACTACCCCAGACGGTTCGCCCGTGTCTCGCTATGTTTGTATCACTGAACTGGCCCAGACGGTTCGCCCGTGTCTCGCTATGTTTGTATCAATGAACCGCCCCAGACGGTTCGCCCGTGTCTCGCTATGTTTGTATCACTGAACTGCCCCAGACGGTTCGCCCGTGTCTCGCTATGTTTGTATCACTGAACTGGCCCAGACGGTTCGCCCGAGTCTCGCTATGTTTGTATCACTGAACCGCCCCAGACGGTTCGCCCGCGTCTCGCTATGTTTGTATCAATGAACTGCCCCAGACGGTTCGCCCGCGTCTCGCTATGTTTGTATCACTGAACCGCCCCAGACGGTTCGCCCGCGTCTCGCTATGTTTGTATCACTGAACTGCCCCAGACGGTTCGCCCGTGTCTCGCTATGTTTGTATCACTGAACCGCCCCAGACGGTTCGCCCGCGTCTCGCTATGTTTGTATCAATGAACTGCCCCAGACGGTTCGCCCGCGTCTCGCTATGTTTGTATCACTGAACTGCCCCAGACGGTTCGCCCGCGTCTCGCTATGTTTGTATCACTGAACTGGCCCAGACGGTTCGCCCGTGTCTCGCTATGTTTGTATCACTGAACTGCCCCAGACGGTTCGCCCGCGTCTCGCTATGTTTGTATCACTGAACCGCCCCAGACGGTTCGCCCGTGTCTCGCTATGTTTGTATCACTGAACTGCCCCAGACGGTTCGCCCGTGTCTCGCTATGTTTGTATCACTGAACTGGCCCAGACGGTTCGCCCGTGTCTCGCTATGTTTGTATCAATGAACTGCCCCAGACGGTTCGCCCGCGTCTCGCTATGTTTGTATCACTGAACTGGCCCAGACGGTTCGCCCGTGTCTCGCTATGTTTGTATCACTGAACCGCCCCAGACGGTTCGCCCGTGTCTCGCTATGTTTGTATCACTGAACCGCCCCAGACGGTTCGCCCGTGTCTCGCTATGTTTGTATCACTGAACTGCCCCAGACGGTTCGCCCGTGTCTCGCTATGTTTGTATCACTGAACCGCCCCAGACGGTTCGCCCGCGTCTCGCTATGTTTGTATCACTGAACCGCCCCAGACGGTTCGCCCGTGTCTCGCTATGTTTGTATCACTTGCACCGTTTCCTGCGTCTCCTCAGCGTGGCATATCGGTGATGACAAGGTGAAGGGCAGTTAGCGCAAGATGGTATGCAGATTTAGCAAACCCTGCACGTTACGGCCATCACCTGGTATCTAAATCATCAGCATTCTTTCTCTCAATCTGTGTGTCAAACATATGAATGCGTATTAGATTTAGATCTGCCCGACTACAGTTCATTCACCTTAAAAAAGCCAGTGACGACATTCACATTCATAACTTCACAACAGCAAACTTTTGTTTCCACGAGTAAAAGCGATTGTTGTTACGTTGTAGAGTTGGTGAGGCGACTTGCAAAATTAGATTTTGTGTTTGAGGGAAATGAGGGATGAGGACTCAGCTTATGACAGATATGACCGTCACATCAGTTTACGCTTGATGAAGAATAGACTTGAGATAGCTGGTGAGGTAATACCAGCTGTTTCCGAAATATCTTTCATTAACACGAACAAATGTTCACCAATGAGAAACGTTCTCCGTGATCAGTTCTATTCTCCGTCTTTGAAATCTGACTGAGAACGATCTCGCACTTCAAGCTAAGGGGATCAATCAAGGACGACACTGGTGTGCAGAACCTCAAGTGAGCTCATTGTTTCTGGGTGTCTGAATAAAAACAAGTTAATTGCAGATTCTCGTGTCTAGTCTAGTCCGGGACAATCACCCTGATTGACAAACGTACCGCGAACAGCAGCTCGAAGCACACAATTCAAACACTATTGAGATTCAGGCACTAATTTCCTCCGTTAGGTTGTAGATAATGACTTGTCATTCAGACCCCTGCCTTGATATATTGATAGCCCAGACAACGTTCCTGAAACTGCTTTAAAAAGCCCCGAACATTAAGTTCTTTGTTGGTATTTCGCCCATTACCTGTCATTCAGGGCTGAGTTTTACCCTGCTGAGGTCTCAATTTATAAGGAGATCAGACAGACAACCATTGGCCACGATTTCATTTGCTCCGCTTCAAGATGGCCCCTATAAAAAAAAAAAAACAAAAAACCTGTAAACACACACATAGCGCTGAAACTATTGACAAGATTTGGCACAAGTCCACAGAAACATTTCTGCGCACAATTAGAGTGTACAAAACAAAATAAAGCAAATGAAAAAAAAAAAAAAAAGCTGCTGTTTTCGTCCTTCCTCTGTCTGTCTGTCTGTCTGTCAGTCTGCCTGTCTCTCTCTCTCTCGCACACACACTCTCTCTCCCTTCCCTCTCCCTCCCTGAGCACAAGTTGAAAAAAAGACGTTTATTGAACAATAAATTTTTTTTCAGAACCGGATGGAGAAAAAAGAAAAAGAAAACAAAGGAAAAGAAGTCCTTCTTAAGAGTCTTTAAAACAGACACTGAAAATCTAAAAATACACTGGTCCATGTATTAATAACGTGAAAATTGATCAATTTTGTAAGCCACAGTTACTGCAAAAATAAAAAATAAATAAATAGGATTTGGGTTTTTCATATCTTTAATATAAGCTGTAATGCATCTCTCTCTATATATAAATAAAAGCGGACTTGGGAGGCTTTAACCGCGAACTCCTCCGTTACTACCCAACCCAAACCTTTGTAACTTTCCAGGTATCTACAACATTCATGTGGCTAGGTTCTAAATCATAAAAAAAAATCACGCGAACTGCTTTCCTCCATGTCTCCTGAATGCTTCGTTTCGTCAACATAGATTAACTTACGATCAACAGTTTTGCGCGCCATTTTTTCATTCTTTCACAACGGAAGTCTTTCTCAATTGGCTTGAGGTGTAGATCTAGGTTTAAATACGAGGTCCGTTTCATAAATAAGTTTCCCACCTCCATAAATCAACAACCAAAAGGCATAAGATGATAAAATTTGGCACAGATTGCCTTTAATATCTGACCTATTCAACGTAACATCCACCATTGTTGGCGCATTTCTCTATCCGTTGTAACCAGTCTTTAAATGCAGTGACGTAAGAACATTTGTCCAGGTTCTTTATTGCTACTTTCGTAGCCTGAATAATGTCCTCTTCTGTTTCAAATCGCTGGCCGCGAAGATGTTCTCTCATTTTAGGGAATAGGTGAAAATCACAGGGAGCAAGGTCAGGTGAATAGCGAGGATGCCCCAGCAGTTCCCACTTGTAGCCAGCCAAAACGTCTCTCACTGCCCGGGCCGTATGGACTGGCGCATTGTCGTGGTGAAACAAGATGCCTGACTCCAACAGCCCGGGTCGTTTCTTTCGAATGGCAGGTTTGAGTTTGTCTTGCAGCACCTTCTTGTAGTACTGTGCATTGATTGTGGTGCCTATAGGTACAGGCCAGCGCAGAATCACACCATTCATGTCAAAAAAGATCATGTGCATGACCTTGAGAGCCCCTTGTTTGCGTCGAACTTTCTCTTGACGAGGCTCATCAAAGTCTCTCCATTCGGCTGACTGCCGCTTTGTTTCAGGATCCCAGGAATACACCCAAGTCTCATCACTGGTAATTATCCGACCCAAAAAGTCATTTTGCTCAGTTTGAAATCTCCGCAAAAAGTTTCTGGAAAAGTTGACCCTTGACTCCTTCTGCTCATCTGTCAGCAAATGTGGAACCCATCTTGAAAACTTCTTCTTCTTATTCAGTTTGTTGGTTAGAACTCTAAACACGGACGTTCTAGACATCGATGTTTCCGTAGAAATCTCCTCACAAGTTTTTCGTCTGTCATCACTCAATGAAACGAGAACTTTAGAAATGTTTGCATCCCCGCATGCTGTCACAGGTCGGCCAGGACGAGGTTCATCTTCCATGTCATCTCGTCCCTCTGAAACAGCTTTTACCCACTTTCTTACCGTCTGAATAGAAGGAGCATTTTCTCTTAAAACAGTCACTAGATCTTTGTGAATGCATGATGCATCTTTTCCCAAAATAACAGAAAATTTTATGATGACACGGATGTCATATCTTGAAAAATTTTGGTGTGCCGGTGAGCTTTCTATTATGCCGGCCATTTTGCTCCAACGGACTTCAGAAAAGTAAATGCTATTTTGTATCCGTTCAACATAGAGCCACAAAATTTCATTGCGAATTCCCAAAAGGTTTGATCCTTCAGTGTGCCAAATTTCATGTACATAGCTTAGACGGTTTTGATTTTATAGAGTAGGGAAACTTATTTATGAAACGGACCTCGTAGCTGTGTGACAATGAATTGCCGCAAGACAGTTTTATGCACTTATAGCGAAAATTCAGAGCTTTCTAATATGTGTTGAAAAGCATCTAAAAAACTGATTGGGGAAGAAAAGAATACTTATGCCGACTTTCTTAAGTCCAAAAGGAATTAAGTTCTTTATCAAAATTTGTGCTAGAAATTACAATGATCGAAGTGTCTAGATTCTAGGTAAATATGGATAGGTGAAGGCATATCTGGATCATGTAAGTTAAAGGAGAGATATCAAGACCATTTAAAAGCCCGGGCAAATTGACACCAGGATTCCGTTTGTAGATTGAGGTTTTCAGCTTGTAATCTATGTGTAGTTTACTGACTTGTACATAGTAGAGCAATTAGAACACACTGCGAGAAAATATAACACAATGAGAGAGAAAGAGGGAGAGAGAGATAAAAAGAGAGAGAGAGAGAGAGAGAGAGAGAGAGAGAGAGAGAGAGAGAGAGAGAGAGAGAGAGAGAGAGAGAGAGAGAGAGAGAGAGAGAGAGAGAGAGAGAGAGAGGAAAGACAAAAGAGTGCGTGTGGGAAACAAAAGCTTTCAACAACTTTTCTATTCTTTCAAATACTAGACAAGAGCCTCCTGGCCACCTCTAAGCCTTACAGAACTAGCCAGCATTCAGCCTTGTGGAACAGAACACCTCTCAGCCTTGTAGAACTGACCACCACTCAACCTTGTAGAACTGACCAACACTCAGCCTTGTAGAACTGACCAACATTCAGCCTTGCAGAACTAACCAACATTCAGCCTTGTAGAACTGACTAACATTTAGCCTTGTAGAACTGACCAACATTCAACCTTGTAGAACTGACCAACATTGAGCCGTGTATAACTGACCAACATTGAGCCTTGTAGAACTGACCAACATTTAGCCTTGTAGAACTGACCAACATTCAGCCTTGCAGAACTGACCAACATTCAACCTTGTAGAACTGATCACCACTCAGCCTTGTAAAACTGACCAACATTCATCCTCGTAGAACTGACCATTACTCAACCTTATAAAACTGACCACCACTCAGCCTTGTACAATTTACGAACATTCATCCTTATAAAACTGACCAACATTCATCCTTATAGAATTCACCACCACTCAGTCTTGACCACCTCTCAGCTTAGCAGAACTAACCACCACGAGACTTTGTAGAACTGACCACCACTCAGCCCTAGTTGTAGAACTGGTGATAATTTCTTCGATGTCTAGGCCAAACAGCCAAGCACTGCAGGTCCAGCAGTTCAGGCAGTTCTGTCATTACGGTGGTCTTAGTGATCTCCCCCTCTGCAGGTGTTGAGCGAATCAAACAATGCGCAGACAGGTGATTTTTTTGTCCCACTGCTTCACTGCGCTGCACTGGACGACTTGGTCGTAAACTAATGCTACAAAAATAAAAATCTAAGGTTTGACCAGATCAAGCCACATAGACCGGGCGTGCTCTAATACCACAGACATATGTCTTGCGGTTCACGACCACCAAAATAATAACGGCTGAGATCTAACCACCGATCAGTGCGTGGAGGTCTGAGAACTAGCCAGAGGGTAATGCCTGAACCAGTGACTCTTAGTACCATATGTCACGTAACCTGGACACAGACACTTTTAATCTGATGGGTAGATTTTGACATCACTCTAATCCAGGCAACAAAAGAACGTAGAAAACAATTACTTTATCCGACTAGTTACTTTTATAAAGTTCTGAAATATGCATAATAAAACCGAATATGATTATATAACTATAACTAAACTGAAACAAAAACAGAAAAAACACAAATTAAGAAGATGATCAAAAATTGACGTTGGGTTTGTTCTAAAGAAAGAATGAATTCCTAGCTCCATCTTGATGGAGAGAATTTCAATGCTATCAAGCTGTGGTTGATGGGGATGAGCAAAACATGAAGGGTTCACTGTGGTTGATGGGGATGAGCAAAACATGAAGGGTTCACTACGGTTGATGGGGATGAGAGCAAAACATGAAGGGTTCACTGTGGTTGATGGGGATGAGAGCAAAACATGAAGGGTTCACTGCGGTTGATGGGGATGAGCAAAACATGAAGGGTTCACTGTGGTTGATGGGGATGAGAGCAAAACATGAAGGGTTCACTGCGGTTGATGGGGATGAGAGCAAAACATGAAGGGTTCACTGCGGTTGATGGGGATGAGAGCAAAACATGAAGGGTTCACTGCGGTTGATGGGGATGAGAGCAAAACATGAAGGGTTCACTGCGGTTGATGGGGATGAGAGCAAAACATGAAGGGTTCACTGCGGTTGATGGGGATGAGCAAAACATGAAGGGTTCACTGTGGTTGATGGGGATGAGAGCAAAACATGAAGGGTTCACTGCGGTTGATGGGGATGAGAGCAAAACATGAAGGGTTCACTGCGGTTGATGGGGATGAGAGCAAAACATGAAGGGTTCACTGCGGTTGATGGGGATGAGAGCAAAACATGAAGGGTTCACTGCGGTTGATGGGGATGAGAGCAAAACATGAAGGGTTCACTGCGGTTGATGGGGATGAGAGCAAAACATGAAGGGTTCACTGTGGTTGATGGGGATGAGCAAAACATGAAGGGTTCACTGCGGTTGATGGGGATGAGAGCAAAACATGAAGGGTTCACTGTGGTTGATGGGGATGAGAGCAAAACATGAAGGGTTCACTGCGGTTGATGGGGATGAGAGCAAAACATGAAGGGTTCACTGCGGTTGATGGGGATGAGCAAAACATGAAGGGTTCACTGCGGTTGATGGGGATGAGAGCAAAACATGAAGGGTTCACTGCGGTTGATGGGGATGAGAGCAAAACATGAAGGGTTCACTGCGGTTGATGGGGATGAGAGCAAAACATGAAGGGTTCACTGCGGTTGATGGGGATGAGAGCAAAACATGAAGGGTTCACTGTGGTTGATGGGGATGAGCAAAACATGAAGGGTTCACTGCGGTTGATGGGGATGAGAGCAAAACATGAAGGGTTCACTGCGGTTGATGGGGATGAGAGCAAAACATGAAGGGTTCACTGCGGTTGATGGGGATGAGCAAAACATGAAGGGTTCACTGCGGTTGATGGGGATGAGAGCAAAACATGAAGGGTTCACTGCGGTTGATGGGGATGAGCAAAACATGAAGGGTTCACTGCGGTTGATGGGGATGAGAGCAAAACATGAAGGGTTCACTGCGGTTGATGGGGATGAGCAAAACATGAAGGGTTCACTGCGGTTGATGGGGATGAGAGCAAAACATGAAGGGTTCACTGCGGTTGATGGGGATGAGAGCAAAACATGAAGGGTTCACTGCGGTTGATGGGGATGAGCAAAACATGAAGGGTTCACTGTGGTTGATGGGGATGAGAGCAAAACATGAAGGGTTCACTGCGGTTGATGGGGATGAGAGCAAAACATGAAGGGTTCACTGCGGTTGATGGGGATGAGAGCAAAACATGAAGGGTTCACTGCGGTTGATGGGGATGAGAGCAAAACATGAAGGGTTCACTGCGGTTGATGGGGATGAGCAAAACATGAAGGGTTCACTGCGGTTGATGGGGATGAGAGCAAAACATGAAGGGTTCACTGCGGTTGATGGGGATGAGAGCAAAACATGAAGGGTTCACTGCGGTTGATGGGGATGAGAGCAAAACATGAAGGGTTCACTGCGGTTGATGGGGATGAGAGCAAAACATGAAGGGTTCACTGCGGTTGATGGGGATGAGAGCAAAACATGAAGGGTTCACTGTGGTTGATGGGGATGAGAGCAAAACATGAAGGGTTCACTGCGGTTGATGGGGATGAGCAAAACATGAAGGGTTCACTGTGGTTGATGGGGATGAGAGCAAAACATGAAGGGTTCACTGCGGTTGATGGGGATGAGCAAAACATGAAGGGTTCACTGCGGTTGATGGGGATGAGAGCAAAACATGAAGGGTTCACTGCGGTTGATGGGGATGAGAGCAAAACATGAAGGGTTCACTGCGGTTGATGGGGATGAGAGCAAAACATGAAGGGTTCACTGCGGTTGATGGGGATGAGAGCAAAACATGAAGGGTTCACTGCGGTTGATGGGGATGAGCAAAACATGAAGGGTTCACTGCGGTTGATGGGGATGAGAGCAAAACATGAAGGGTTCACTGCGGTTGATGGGGATGAGAGCAAAACATGAAGGGTTCACTGCGGTTGATGGGGATGAGCAAAACATGAAGGGTTCACTGCGGTTGATGGGGATGAGCAAAACATGAAGGGTTCACTGCGGTTGATGGGGATGAGAGCAAAACATGAAGGGTTCACTGCGGTTGATGGGGATGAGAGCAAAACATGAAGGGTTCACTGCGGTTGATGGGGATGAGAGCAAAACATGAAGGGTTCACTACGGTTGATGGGGATGAGCAAAACATGAAGGGTTCACTGCGGTTGATGGGGATGAGAGCAAAACATGAAGGGTTCACTGCGGTTGATGGGGATGAGCAAAACATGAAGGGTTCACTGCGGTTGATGGGGATGAGAGCAAAACATGAAGGGTTCACTGCGGTTGATGGGGATGAGAGCAAAACATGAAGGGTTCACTGCGGTTGATGGGGATGAGCAAAACATGAAGGGTTCACTGCGGTTGATGGGGATGAGAGCAAAACATGAAGGGTTCACTGCGGTTGATGGGGATGAGCAAAACATGAAGGGTTCACTGCGGTTGATGGGGATGAGCAAAACATGAAGGGTTCACTGCGGTTGATGGGGATGAGAGCAAAACATGAAGGGTTCACTGCGGTTGATGGGGATGAGCAAAACATGAAGGGTTCACTGCGGTTGATGGGGATGAGAGCAAAACATGAAGGGTTCACTGCGGTTGATGGGGATGAGAGCAAAACATGAAGGGTTCACTGCGGTTGATGGGGATGAGAGCAAAACATGAAGGGTTCACTGCGGTTGATGGGGATGAGAGCAAAACATGAAGGGTTCACTGCGGTTGATGGGGATGAGAGCAAAACATGAAGGGTTCACTGCGGTTGATGGGGATGAGAGCAAAACATGAAGGGTTCACTGCGGTTGATGGGGATGAGAGCAAAACATGAAGGGTTCACTGCGGTTGATGGGGATGAGAGCAAAACATGAAGGGTTCACTGCGGTTGATGGGGATGAGCAAAACATGAAGGGTTCACTGCGGTTGATGGGGATGCGGTTGATGGGGATGAGAGCAAAACATGAAGGGTTCACTGCGGTTGATGGGGATGAGCAAAACATGAAGGGTTCACTGCGGTTGATGGGGATGAGCAAAACATGAAGGGTTCACTGCGGTTGATGGGGATGAGAGCAAAACATGAAGGGTTCACTGCGGTTGATGGGGATGAGCAAAACATGAAGGGTTCACTGCGGTTGATGGGGATGAGAGCAAAACATGAAGGGTTCACTGCGGTTGATGGGGATGAGAGCAAAACATGAAGGGTTCACTGCGGTTGATGGGGATGAGAGCAAAACATGAAGGGTTCACTGTGGTTGATGGGGATGAGAGCAAAACATGAAGGGTTCACTGCGGTTGATGGGGATGAGCAAAACATGAAGGGTTCACTGCGGTTGATGGGGATGAGCAAAACATGAAGGGTTCACTGCGGTTGATGGGGATGAGAGCAAAACATGAAGGGTTCACTGCGGTTGATGGGGATGAGCAAAACATGAAGGGTTCACTGTGGTTGATGGGGATGAGAGCAAAACATGAAGGGTTCACTGTGGTTGATGGGGATGAGAGCAAAACATGAAGGGTTTCATTCTAAAACGGATAGACATTGAATGAGGAGAAAACAAGAGAGACACGACTACACTTTCTCTTGACTGCTTAGAATCTCACACACACACACCATAAGGGCCGTCACACTACATCTCTTCCTCTATCCCGCAGGCCATCATTGAAACACAACACACGACGTGAGGACAATAGTCTCTGCCTATCCCGCAGGCCATCATTGAAACACAACACACGACGTGAGGACAATAGTCTCTGCCTATCCCGCAGGCCATCATTGAAACACAACACACGACGTGAGGACAATAGTCTCTGCCTATCCCGCAGGCCATCATTGAAACACAACACACGACGTGAGGACAATAGTCTCTGCCTATCCCGCAGGCCATCATTGAAACACAACACACGACGTGTGGACAATAGTCTCTGCCTATCCCGCAGGCCATCATTGAAACACAACACACGACGTGTGGACAATAGTCTCTGCCTATCCCGCAGGCCATCATTGAAACACAACACACGACGTGTGGACAATAGTCTCTGCCTATCCCGCAGGCCATCATTGAAACACAACACACGACGTGTGGACAATAGTCTCTGCCTATCCCGCAGGCCATCATTGAAACACAACACACGACGTGTGGACAATAGTCTCTGCCTATCCCGCAGGCCATCATTGAAACACAACACACGACGTGTGGACAATAGTCTCTGCCTATCCCGCAGGCCATCATTGAAACACAACACACGACGTGTGGACAATAGTCTCTGCCTATCCCGCAGGCCATCATTGAAACACAACACACGACGTGTGGACAATAGTCTCTGCCTATCCCAGAGTTATCTACGGAGACAACTAGATCTAGGCACAGTTATATGACTGTATGTAGATGCCTGAGAAATGGACACACCCTGCACCTGTTGCCAGCAACATTGTACTGAAGTAATGGTTGAAACTGTTTCAGTTCCCTTCAGTTTATCTCTCTCTCTCTCTCTCTCTCTCTCTCACACACACACACACACATCCTCTCTGTCTCAGAGACTTATAAGGAGAGATAATGCTGGCTAACAAACGATTTGTGTTTCAATAAAACTAAAAGGAAAAAATTATTCCTTACACACTTACAAGGACTTACCCAATGCTACTAGAGTTGTAGAGTTGTGACGCTACAAAGTACGTATTTTACTTTCTGCTTATCAGCTTCGGACGTCATTCAGTTCTTGCGATCTTAAACTGTGGTTTCAAAGTCTTTAGCACTTGGTGACACGAGTTTGAACTAAAGAAAGGGAAAAAAATTAAAAGCATCATTCTGCGAGTTAACATCCGGACAAAGATTCTTAACTTGGCTTGGGTTTACCATCAAATCTATATGTATGTATTCAGTACTGTTTCACCCGGAAACATAATTAAATATCTGAAAAATTCTGGGAATATAAAAGGAGCTTTATGGAGCTAAAGGACAATGTCCCGAGAATTTCAATCATTCCAAGAGGCTAGTAAGTGTAAAATCTGCCAATTACTGGACTACCAGTTGACAAGAGTGCTGTATATACTACTCAACCTCACAACTGCTAGCAGCGGCACTTTTTGAAATGATTTCGAGTCTCAACTTAGGCCTGACACTACATAATATCTGGGACTACCTCACACCACGACACAGCTGTATTAGGCTCCTAGAGTAACTTGGGAGATTTACAAGCATCGTTTCCATAGCTTCTAGTCCCTTTCTTGTATTTTACTTTCTACCCCAAGTAGTCACGGCAGTTCAGGTTTCAATTGTTTCCGCGTGAAACTGCTACCACAACTCATGATTCACCGCACTGTCATGCTTGACGGAGGCTTTTGTGATGTGTCAGAGAAAGTTTATGATCGTAGGCCTCTTTGTCAGGCACGGCTTTCGGCAAAAAGAAAAATTAATCCCAAAAGGTATTCGATCTGAGCGGTTTTACTTAGAAATACTAAAATTCAATGCTGTACTGACTCAGTGGCTTGTGCAAGCGGTGCTCTGGCCAGCTCATGGATGCTTTGTGCAAGCGGTGCTCTGGCCAGCTCATGGATGCTTTGTGCAAGCGGTGCTCTGGCCAGCTCATGGATGCTTTGTGCAAGCGGTGCTCTGGCCAGCTCATGGATGCTTTGTGCAAGCGGTGCTCTGGCCAGCTCATGGATGTGCAAGTGGTGCTCTGGCCAGCTCATGGATGCTGGTTGTGGCTCGATCTAAAACCGGCGGAGCTGAGAAGATGAGGTTCCTAACTCGACTCGCATGAAGAGACCCCCCTACCCCCATTAAATTAGAAAGCAGGAGGGCTGCAGCAAAGACTAATCGTTTTACACAGGGATTTAATCCAATCTCTAAGGTTTTCCTAACTAATGCCTGATCACACAACCTGTATCGGGTGAGAAGGGGCAAACTTTTAATTAAGCGAACATAAAGAAACCAAGGGAGGTCATTCTGGAGACCAGTGATGGTCATGTGAGGCTTCCTATTCTCAGGTAATGACTTGTCGTGCAGAGAGTATAAAAAGGTAAATAAGTTGGGGGGGGGGGAAGCTGAGTGTTAAGTAAACCAACTTTAATCAGCCAGGTCTTACCCCGTTTAACCCCCCCCCCCCCCCCCCTTTTAAACACACACAAACCCTGCTTTTTTTTTCCCAACCTTAATCTCCTCTTTTAGTTACTCTGGAAACATTCTCCCTTGCCATGAGTCCCCAGAAACTGTTACAACTCATACAGTTGTCTATTCCTGGGATTACTTTGGTACAGCAGCAATGGAAAAGAAAACCACACGCCTTCTGGCTCCTCTTCCCCCACCCCCCACTCCCAAACACCCATTTCTCCCGTTTGCAGTCACCAAACTTTTTGGTTTTCACCACGCGTTCCAGGAGTTAGCAGAACGCAGGAGTTGGCGAGTTACGAAGGGCCTGTGATTATCCCTGGACTGTCACATGTATCCCGGCGGCGAGTTACGAAGGGCCTGTGATTATCCCTGGACTATCATGTATCCCGGCGGCGAGTTACGAAGGGCCTGTGATTATCCCTGGACTGTCATGTATCCCGGCGGCGCCCCATGGAGCGAGTCAGCCAACCGCGCGGCGGCTGTCATACCACATTTGGCCAGACCCACACGACAGGCGGACTCCGCGACCACTAATTAGAGAACCCGCCGGTCTGATGGCAGTCGGAGCCCCTTATCTCTAAGATCAACAGTAGATTTCAAATCCATTACATTGTTTGTCTGATCAGCCGCTGGGTCCCGTGGAGAAACCTGACGGCGACCGTGGGCAGGATCGATGGCAACTTAATAACGGTTATTAGTAGCTGGGACCCAATTTGTCCGAGGGTCCCTAACTGCACTTAGGTTCCGCGGAAGGTCAGTTTTAGCGACTAGCACAATACGAGATAGCCTCCGTTGGTTAGTAGATCTCATGTTGACACAGGCACCACCACAGAACGGCCTAAAGTCCTCCGCCCAAGGTGTAATGTTTTCCCTTGAAGCGGCTGTCATCGCCATCCAGTACAGGGAACCATCTGACAGACAACAGGCCCCAAACGCTTGTAGCGTTAAGTTCTTTGTCTTTAGCTTAAGCTTACAGCATGGAGTAAGAAGAGTTTCAAAAGCTGTCATAAAAACAAAGCATGTCCTCCAACACGCAATCAGGTGTGCGACATGATCCAGATGCGTCAGAAAATACCTCTGAGTATAACCTAATCCAACAAAAATACCAGATACTTTTTGTAAATATTATGTTCACCTTCATTACGTTGAACGGCATGGAGGAAGAGGGGTAGGGGGTAGGGTTGGTGGTGGTGAATACACAAGGCTGCAGGATTTTCCCATACACACCGCATAGTCAATGTCGTCATTGTGTATGATGACCCAGCTAGAGAACCAAGGACCGGACAAATTGCAATTGCCCAGGTGCTTGCGCAGCAAATAGTTACACGAGGCTATTGACACAGTGAACCGGTATCTTAAAGACTTAGGGCACGCATGCCCTTTGAGATAGCTGCGCTAGTAGTCAGTATTGTACATGCAACAAGACTCAGGTTTCTCCTAAGGCTGACGCAGTTGCTATTGTGACCACAGAACCTCATAAAATATAGACACAGATTTCCTAGCAATCGCATTTGCGCACCTGTAATTCGCTGCTCCACAATTCTCACAAGTTGGACTAAAAGAGGGACCCAAGGATCAGAGTTGGTCACATCCACATTGAACAGGGCCAAATCCAAATAAGGCTCCTGAGATTTATCACATAAGCTGAAAAAAAAACAGACTAAAGAAAAGGCACACGAGGGCCTACTTTAGGCGTTTAGAGGGAGAAGGGATGGAAATATATATATATATATATATATAAATATATATATATATATATATATATATATATATATATATATATATATATATATATATAGCGCATCTTAAGTGTCCATGCCTGTATTGCAAATCTTAGAATGAAGTAGTGTTTCCTTTTTTTTAAACTATTGGACTGAGATTTAGAATGTTAGAACAATACTATAGACAGCTCAAGCATCTCAACTAAGCACTATCAATGACAATGATGTAGGCACCGCTCTATTAGGCCAACTTTCTCATCCTGCTTGAGTCAATTGGTAAGCGATGTGTGGTTATAAGACTTCCTTTGGGGACAACTTATTTCTTCTTTTAATACGTTTGCACGCATTATTTATCCAAAGATTAGGTTCAATTCTTTCTATTATAAACAAACACAACATGTGATGCCGTTTCCAGTGCAAACGCTTTATTTGAATGTCAGCTGCAGACGATCCCTTCAACCTTTGTCAACAAATTTAATCCCTCACCCCAAGACACCAAATTCTGAAGGAAAACAAAAAGAAAAAGACAACAGCAGGTGCAGCGGACCTTTATTTGAAAAACCATTTAAAAAAAAAATAAATTTTAAACTTTTTGCGATATGCGCCTCACTTTGTGTCCAGGTGATTTGCAAAATTGATCAAGATCCGACACTCTTTGTAACCGCGCGCGAAACTGAATACTTACCGGGAGAATATTCATAAAAATGGTTGAAATAAATCATTCGTACACATTTTGGGACTTAATAATTATATTGAAAGCAAGAATTCAATTAGCATTGGTGTTTCCTTTCCTACGGTGGTTTTTTTTTTTTTTTTTTTTAAACTCAATCTCGTCTCCTCTTTCTTTCAAGTACATTATGCGGGATATTTTGAGCACGGTCAAAGCCACTGTAAACTCAGATGAACATCCGGATTAAGTCTTCAGCTAAAAACAATAATAACTCTACGCAAGAATCATGGTCATTGACCTATTTCACAGAAAGCTACAAATGGTAGTTTACAGAAAGTAAAAAAAAAATGTCAAATCATAAATTTATATAAAACTATGTTACAGCCATTTAAAAATGATTAATAATACACAAGATAAACATAAACATCACAAAGAAAGCGGCGGTTTTCGTGGTTCGCAACAGGAACATTTGCGAGGGAAATTGTCACGTCCTGTTACTGCTAGGTGAAAACACACGATGAACATTTTAAAGGTTTGGAAAGGCGCACAGTAAACATCTTCAAGACATGGGAAATTTTAGGCTAGACAACATAAACATCCACAACAAACGCAATCTGGTACACTAAACAAAAGAAATTTGTTTTTAGATCTTTTTAAACGGTTATTAGAAAGCTGTGAATTTTCGCATAAAAGTGCACTGCTTGCTGGAATTCTTAGCCGCACTGCTAGTTAAACCTACATGATAATGAAAATGAATGTTTTAAAAATTCTGTAAACTGATTTGTATTTTACAACATTAGTTAACTATTCCTATTTATATCTAAAACGATGCGGAAATGATAGCGGGACACAAATTTAACATCTACACGGCACAAGCAAGAGATGGTAGCGGTACGCGCAATCAACATCTACAAGTCAAGGGAAAAGGGGGATATTTTTCTTTATTTTCTTTTCTTTTTTTTTTTTTTTTTTTTTTTTTTTTAATGGGGGGGGGGGGTGGTTGAAGGGGCAGCAGAGACAAAGCCCGTTTGGTGATAACTTTTTTTTTTTACATTTTTGAGCAGAATTTGACAATTGGCACATCAAACAAAAGCTGGAAATCTAAGCAACAGACACGCATATTCCTCCCTTCAACAAAGTCGTCGATGCGAGTCCAGACAGTGGAGACAACTGTACGAACAGTCTGCACTGTGCACATGCTGTTGGCGAGAGAATCATTTGGCTGAAACTGATGTCAACATTATTTATTTGTGAAACGCTGATCAAAATCTAAAACATTTTGACGAAGCAGGGATCCTTATTTTTTTTAGCTCGACAATCATCTATGACGCCAATACTTTTCCCCATACTTGCGATATTGTGCGAAACGTCGACATCTAAAATAATTTGATCTCTATACATTATTTATATCAAAACTAGTGGGCGCACCAGGCTAAACAGAAACAATCCTGACAAGTTATCGTATATAATCATAGCGTTAAACCTCTGGTTTCTGTTTTCTTAAAAATTCCTTAGACAAATACTTTGTGAGCTTGTGACAAAATGAATGTTCTGTGAACCTCAAGTCGAATGGTACACCAAACGTTCTGTGATAATTCTTGTATCTCGTAGCTGTGCCTCAGAACTGTGCTGAGGTTGGCTAGCCCTGACCCTTTTGTTGGCCACACAAGCCCCCGTCAGGCAATGGATGTTCAAGTTTCATATTTTGACAATCACAATGCGACTAAAACCCAACGCGGACAGATCTTGCAAGTCTCAAGGCAGATGTTTGACCAGCCGAGCACTCAGTCTAAAATATACGATTCATTCTTTCCGTTTCGAGCAACTAGTTCGAGTAAACTTTTTACACAATCATTCACGAATTAAAAAAAAAACACCAATCGCCTCAAAGAAAACGATTCAGTTCGTGGCTGGGGTGGGGAGCACTGAGGTATGGCGCTGGGGAGAAAGCGTTATTATCTCTGGTCATACATCATTAGTCAGGACTCGATTTACGAGCTACAACTTAAAAAAAACACCATGATATATAGGCCTCAACCCGAGCTAAAGCTCGAGAAATCACCATGATATATAGGTCTAAGCCCGGACAAAAGTGATTAAGATCGACGCTGCTTTCATGCGTTTAATGCGATATTGATAGAGCACGGTGATATTTTAAAACTAGATTTAAGAGAATGACCTGATATTGTTATTTATGATTTCACTGGTTTCGCTGTTAGACCACTAATCGATCTTAAACTATCAAAGCGGCATGTTACTTGAGCCAAGATTGGAAGTTTGAAGGCTCTAAACTTATACCTGTTGCTATTCATCTATAGCCACAATGCTCGCCAGTCTCAATTTTAAAAAAGACATTCTTGTAATCATTTTATCTATACAATTTATCTACTCAGTGAATCCCTATTTCAAGAACTATGTCAAACTGGCGGTACCCATTATTGTCACCACTAATGATATTGTGCGCCCTGTGATCAGAGTAAGTTCCATGTAAGGTTTTGTTGTGCATGAAACGAACTACATTATTGACAAGCAGGACCCTTTCCGTCTCACCTCCCCCCCGCGATGTTTTAACATTTCGTCATGCAGTTCCCAAATATCCCCCTCTCAATCACTGAGGACATCTCCAAGCTGAGTAGCAACTAATGTCTTTGCTCAAAGCCAAATCCACGGGACCGGGAAGTCATCTCTGGTTTAACCCGAGATCTGAGACACCGGTCGGAGCTCTCAACATGTTTTCATGTCACTATCGAAGAACGAAAGTTAGATCTAATTGTTGGCAATTTTTGGGAAACACCACTTTAATTTTTTTTTTATTTCTATAAATATGCTAGAGAAAAAAACTCTTGAACAGTTACAAATCTAGATCTCAAGAAAAGAAAATATAGCTGAATCACTAACATTTGAACATGCTGTTTTTCCATGAGGCCTCTCTCGCATTTAAATCTGATTCTTTACAGTTTGGGATTATCGTCCAATACCATAATAAACCAACTAGCTTCAACAAAGAATACAAGATCATTATTTTCTTCCTTAATGCAAAAAATAACAGTTATATGAACTAGAAAATCGATTAACTTTATAATGTCACATCAAATCAATGAAAGTGTATGGAAAATTATAGCTAGAAGTTTATGTCTAAGTACGATAAACAAAATGAACATCGGACTAAATTTTTAGTTCTAAATGTAGATTGTCGGTCGAGTTATAACCTTCGACCAGAGGACGAATGTGACGTTGAGATATCCATCTAGGAAATGCTGGATATTTACATACGACGTAATAAATAATATTGACTTATACGTGTTGTTATTTAGAGTTTATAATAAGCTGCATGTTAGCTCCAGACGACTGATCAATTACTAGAAAGACAATCTAGATCTCCATCAGTTGGCGCAGAGTAAACATTTTTTTAAATACTGAACTATTAGTTTAGTACAAAAACAGGCCGGAGATATTTCTTTACAGACATGGGTTGTTACTTCATTCGACATGATTTTGCAGTCGTAAGCCAATGTTTAAAGATATATTGCAAAACAAGAAAACGTTTATAACACTGAACAGTGTTTTGTTCTTGACCCTGAAAAGATCGAAATCAAGGTGGATGTGAAGGTAACTTTTACTGATGAATTTTGCCGTATGTGTAATTTGAGCTCTAATAATGTTCTAGGTCTAAAGAAACGGTCACAATACACGGTTTTTAGGAAGTCTTGCCCATAACCTCAAACACTGTTGTTTTCTAACTTTAAACATACTAGGCTCGAAGCGTTGCGTTGTTGAAATTGATCGATGAAGTAAGTTTGTTTATATTTTGAGTTGACTGGCTTGTGCTAAGATCGCTTCAAAGCGCGCAAAAACACAAACAAAAAACAAAACAAAACAAAAACAAAAACAAAATGGAAATCGGAATTTAAAAAAAAACATGGAAGAAAAAGGAAAAAAATCTGTTCCCATACTTTAAAAAAAATCATACGATCTTATGAAGTCGCACGGACCCTCATGGTACTTCCGCTTAGATGCCGTGCAAAGGGAGAGAGAGAGAGAGAGAGAGAGAGAGAGAGAGAGAGAGAGAGAGAGAGAGAGAGAGAGAGAGAGAGAGAGAGAGAGAGAGAGAGAGAGAGAGAGAGAGAGAGAGAGAGAGAGAGGGTGGGTGGGCGGGTGGTTTAGAAAAACAAAACAAACAACTAGATGTATAATTTCTGACAGACAACTTCATGTATATTATGTAAGGCCTTCTATGATAAAGCTCAAGTCGCGGACATTGAAAAAAAAAACAATCTAGTGTCGGTATTCTCAAGTTCCACCGCCCGCCTCGTAAAACACGTCCCAAGTTTCAGAAGTGGCACCAGGTCTACACCAGGTCTACACCAGGTCTACACCAGGTCTACACCAGGTCTGAACCAGGGCTACAGACAACAGATCTGCGCTACCCAGAGCCACACCTGACCGAGGGCCAACCTGTCAAGACCTGTCGCACACCCAAGTGCTGCAAAAACCGCTACATACGAATAGCGGAGCGCGGCGCCTGACACCAACTGGCAGAGGCTCTCAAACTGATTTATTCGAGGCACTGAACTTCGACTACAAACACGATACATTTTGATTGTTACTTGTATTACATGTCTTTTGGTTTTATATGCTCTGATGTGTGCTAACTCAATCCCAGGTGGCTGTGCTGCATATTGAGGTGTTCCAGGCAACGAGATGGCAAAACGACTGGTCAAGAAGGGGCAGTAAAAAGAAAATTGAACACCAACCTCTTTATACCTAGATTTTGCTACAGACCCTTCGCCAGATTAGAACTAGAGATATTTTCAGATTTAAGAGAAACATTACAGGTCAAACTGAAATTTTCACAGAAACATTAAGATTGGCAACAAGTGACAGTGTCCTTTTTAAACTGATAACATGACAGCACAACATATATCCCAGAACCTGCCCAAAATGCAGCCATGTAAGGGAAAAAATTCTGGTTGCAGGAGCATCTAACAACCCTGGATCATAAGTTAAGGGGCAGCCTAGATCTAAGAGACCTTCGCTGAGCGGCAACTCTTGTGAAAGAGACAAGCCTTATCATTTGAAGAAGAAGAAGAAGAAGAAGAAGAAGAAGAAGAAGAAGAAGAAGAAGAAGAAGAAGAAGAAGAAGAAGAAGAAGAAGAAGAAGAAGAAGAAGAAACAAGAGGGACGAGAGGAGGATGAGAAGGAAGAAGACGACAAGGACGATAAAGAAGAAGAAGAAGAAGAAGAAGAAGAAGAAGAAGAAGAAGAAGAAGAAGAAGAAGAAGAAGAAGAAGAAGAAGAAGAAGAAGAAGAAGAAGAAGAAGAAGACAAGGACGATAAAGAAGAAGAAGAAGAAGATATCAAGAAAAATGAGCGTTTCAGACACACCGAGAAACTCTACAAATTAATGAATATAAGATATCAATTCATTAACCGACCTCAGATTGCGGCCAGTTTCAGAATCACTGTGTCGATACCAACATTGAGCAATAGCATGACATTTTGAAGGGGTGGCTATGCTATCCTAGAGAACCAAAGACTTCCAGGTCTATTAGAGACAGGAGGACTGAGGCGACAGAGAAAAGTGAAAGTTCTAGATCATTCTATTCGCATACGCTATGCAGAGTTGACAAACTATGAAGAATAATTATCGCTTAAATGGTTCAATTATCCAAGATGAGAATATTTGCATTTAAAAAATAAAATTTTATTCCTTTTTTTTAAAATAGATTTTATGAAAAGCAGATTTGTTTTTCAGTTTTTTTTTTCCTCCCTCCTACTTCTTTTCCTTCTTCCTCTCAATCTCCTCGTTATCCCCCCTCCTCTCCTTCTCCGGCTCTCGATATCTCCCCCTCTATTTCTTCCTCTTTTTACCCAATTCTTCGACTTTTCTCTTTTCTTTACTTTCTTTGTCATCTAATGTTGGCCACGCTCTTGAGAACATTACGTTTCGCTGCAATAATGCCCATAAAAGAGCCGAATTTCTTTCAACTTATGACAACCCCAAAGGCCAATTACTTCTGTAGAGACATTGATGAGATCTAGTGAAAAGACTTTCGTCTCGTTTATGGCGCTATAATGACACATTTCTGATGTTTTACAGTTATTTTAAATATGATGTAGCTGCTAACTGACAGCTGCCACTCATGGCTTGGTTTGATTTATAAGAGGTCGGAGTTGTGAACAGTTGATTTATTTCGTGAGGACTTTCCTCCAAATTTGATAATTTTACCTCGGTGAATGCAGTTAAGACTTCAAAATAAGTAGGCTGGTCACGTGATCTTTATTTACACCTGCTACTCAATAACTTGAGATGATAACTTCTTACCCTTCCGCTCAGAAATTCAGGATGTGTGTCAATTAAATCCAACTTGTAGCATATATTTTAGTTTTTAATGATGACTTTCAGCCCATATTGCCTATATTGTTGATATAAGGTAGCATTATACTATAAACACAGAAAATCTGAATATCCCTTTTTTTTTCAAGAATAGACGAACACTTGTAAAAACCAGCCGAATTTTTAAAATTATTTTTGTTTCCCGACTCTTAATGACTTTTCCGTGTCTGTTACATTTTTACATTTGCGCACAACTATCTTGTGGTTTACATTTGGAAATGAACATACTTGGACATCAATGTACTGGTGTTCCTGGAAAACATAATAGAGTATGGTCGCAACTCTTGCGGAGATCCGATGAACTGGGCGAGCATTTTGATCGTTGAATTACCAGCATAAAACTGTGTAAGAAAAACAATAAACAAAAATCAAGTTGGCGATCATTCTATCAAGACTCTACACAGCAGTTCCCCGTATGGTTTATCTAGCTCATGTCGGGGTCTAAGATTTTTATCACAACCAGCACATCCTGAAATAAAAACAAGTATCCATGTGCATAGGAGTTAGATTGATCTCTTTCGTTTCCCGTTGAACCAAACTTAAGGCGGAATGGCAGTGAGAAAACAGCCTTCAATAAGTCAGAGTAAAATCATTGAGAAAGCAACTGGTGTTCAAGGTGTGTCGCTTTGGTTCGGGTGGATATTTTCATCTTTATCTATCAACCTTTACACAGTGAAATCTTCCTGAGCGTCCCCTACAAAAATAAAAACCCGCTCTCATTTTTATGGAAAAATTCCACTTCATGAAAAAGTGTCAATTTATAGGTTCGAGGATGTGGCTCATCTGCTTTTCGAACCCCGTGTAAACATTAATTACATTCAGTCACACAACCTTTCGAAATCTTTAAAGTAACGCAAGCTTGGGTAGAGATTAGTTATGTCAATTTTTTAAAATACCGGCAGGTCAGAATTCTATTTAAAACCCTGCCATGCCATGCGTTTTATTCTTATCTAAGTGGATAAAAAACCCACTATGATTAAAGGTGTTCAATTCCAGATTAGATGTAAACTCTACGTGGAAACCGATTAGTAGTGAAAGTTTATTATAAGGAATCGTTTATGTGGGTAGATGCTTATCAAGGGAGATAGTTACCCAAAAAAAACTCTCGGGTCTAACAAAACGGCCTTTCCGTTTAGAGCAAAAACCGTGTAACGGATTCCAGCAGTGACCTCTCAGCTTAGAATTTGTGGTAAAACTAAAACCTGAATGACTGTGGCATGTGACTGACACTGATTTCACACAAGAATTACGCGAACTGCGAGTCGCTGCAGGCAGGTGCCAGCTCTGAGATCCGAGGGTCTGAATGTCGCGAGTGAGAGAAACACGGAGTGGATAGTTTGGGCCTTTAGTTACAGTTACACTGGTAGCTGCGCTATAACTGACGGCAGCTTGTTTCATGTGTGTATGTTTTTTTGGGGAGGGGGGGTTAGGAAACTTATTATCTATCTCTATGTACTGGAAAAGCTGCTCCAACCAATCAAAAAAAAAAAAAAATCCAAACTATCTAAATAACGGGTGCCCGGTCATCGTGTACATCCAGCGTCCCAGTACCATGGACTACCAAACCAGTCAGACACCATACTCCCGCAGAGGCACGTCTCAGTACCATGGACTACCAAACCAGTTGGACGCCATACTCCCACAGAGGCACGTCTCAGTTACCATGGACTACCAAACCAGTTGGACGCCATACTCCCACAGAGGCACGTCCCAGTACCATGGACTACCAAACCAGTTTGACGCCATACTCCCACAGAGGCACGTCCCAGTACCATGGACTACCAAACCAGTTGGACGCCATACTCCCACAGAGGCACGTCCCAGTACCATGGAGTACCAAACCAGTCAGACACCATACTTCCACAGAGGCACGTGTCAGTACCATGGACTACCAAACCAGTTGGACGCCATACTCCCACAGAGGCACGTCCCAGTACCATGGACTACCAAACCAGTTGGACGCCATACTCTCACAGAGGCACCGTCCAGTGCGTCAAAGTGGTGCTCCAGGCGCACCGATAGGAACTAATAATGAAGAACTTGTTTCGAATCCATACAACACAGGTGAAAGTATTGCTGTGAATTAACTAAGTTGTTTTAGAGGAAAGATAAACCATAGCGCTAACATTGAATAATTTTAAACTGCTTCTTGTTCCGAAGATCGATCTATCGAGAACAACAGTTTCGCTTGTTTCGCTTCTTATTTTCCCCCTAACTTTCTTGTTAAGCCGGGGCTCCTGGCTGTGTGTGTGAGAAATAGAGAGATAGATATATAGTGAGAGAGAGAAAAAGAGATAAAAAGAGAGAGAGAGAGAGAGAGAGAGAGAGAGAGAGAGAGAGAGAGAGAGAGAGAGAGAGAGAGAGAGAGAGAGAGAGAGAGAGAGAACATTCTACCCCTGCCACTTACTATTTTTTTCGTTTGATCAGCGTGCGACCAGAAAACAAGCTTTAAGGTAAATATCCAGAGGCACCAGGCGTGCTCTAATCAATTTGCTGTTGTTGATAAGACGAAAACGACCTAACGAGACCGTGGCGTACGCTGGTAAAGAGGGTGGGGAAAAAACTCGTAACAATCGAATACTAATACTATAGGATCGATTCAAGGCCCACGAGTTCGAGTATTTCGTACACAATAGTTTCATACAAGCCGGTACTCGGCTGATGAGGTGAGTCTTCTAAAATTCAGCTCCATCAATAATTTTAATATACATGTTTGCTCTTAGGTTAGGAATATGCCCTCACTGATAACTACTAAGTTCCAAGCACAATATTCGAGTTACTTCCCACAAAACCATCCAGTGACAGCTGAAAAGAATTCACGACAACTAACAGCCAGCAACATTAGTTTGTTGCTTCAGAAACATCATATGATGAAACTTTCAAGTGAAGCCCACAGTGGATAAGGCATGGCTTTCAATCTTTTACCGTCGAAAGATTTGACCTAATTATAAATTTATAAGCTGACAATATTGGAGTTATAATTACCCAACCCAAACGATGCTATTGTTTGTTTTATTGAAAATCTTCTAGAAATTAATCCACTGAATCAGATATCAGCTGTAACTTTAAAAAGCAGATTGCAGGCTTTCGTCGTGTAGGTAGCCATAATCCATAAAAAAGCAATGAAAAATGTGACCTGGTCTTGATAAGAATTCGGTATAAGACTCAGGAAGACGTTTAGTAGCTAACTAACTCAGCCATATCAGCAAGTATAACTGATTAGATAAAGTAGCAATGGGTGAAAAATTGAAGCAAAGTTTTGCCGATACACAGCCAAAACGATACAGGTAGATTTTTTTTTTCAATTGTTTCCCACTAAACTCGGTGAAATAGCGGAAATCGACTTCCAGATTGCCGCCCCCAACATGAGCGTCAGCTTCAGTGTGATCTTCCGACATGGAGATATGAAGAGACCTTTTGTTTGATGCGTCTTTCAATACTACAACATTAACAAGTCAGTGTACAGAAAAACGTTGGAGTGTAGACATGTGGGTAAGTATGCACGGTATGGGATGGAGTGAGTATAAATATATCTGTGGGGGTGGGAAGAGAGAGAACGGGGGTTGGCTTCCGTTTCAATGAAAACAAATTTAAGGTTGAAGTTACGCGAGTCATTTTCACATTATAAAATAAAACGATTTTTGTCATCACTATCACGACTGCTGCTGCTACCACTACTACTTCTATTGTGTCGTTAAACTAAAGGGCTCAAGTTTGTTGTAATCGCCCATATACAATGCAACAGGGATTTTCCGAAGCTGTGCTATGCCGGTAACGGGTCCCACTTGTTGACATAGGCGGGCCGTCGTTTGGCTGCGCTAGACTTGATGAACTGTCCCCAACGCTCGGGCGTGCAATCGGAATGGACATAATAGGACTCGGACTGTCACGCTGTGAGTCAACCTTAATCGACGGAGGATCAATTGAGGCCCCGTCCAGTGCCCTGTATTTATTTTGTACCCCATCTCCCGCCTCTCCGCGGAATAGCCAGCCTATTGTCCGACCCGCAGTACCAGCAAAAACAAATGTAGCTTGTTGAAAAATAATATGTGCAGAGAGCATTAAAAGATATCTTCCGATTTTGGCCGAGAGTGTGTGTGTCTCTCTCTCTTTACCTCCCGTCTTCGTCTCTCTTATTTTACTCTCTCCTCTTTTGATCTCTCAACTTTTCTTTTATTAGGTAATATTTTTCCTCACATATCTGTCTCTTTCTCCTCCCTCTATTACTCTATTTTACGCTATTCTCTTGTATCCATCTCTATCTCTATCTCTATCTCTCTCTCTCTCTCTCTCTCTCTCCATTTGAGCCTACCCTCAGCGTCACAGAGTAACTTTGGGGCCTCATCAGTTCTAATCCGCCCTGCCTAACGAGGGCTTATGTGATATGCAGAGGAGCTCTCTCTCTCTCTCTCTCTCTCTCTCTCTCTCTCTCTCTCTCTCTCTCTCTCTCTCTCTCTTTCTCCCTATCTCTTTATCTATCTATTTATCTCTCTAACCAAATATACAATAAGCCTCAACCGGCAACACTGTCTTATCTCTAAAGAATGAAATTCCTTCCCAGTTTCAGGACTGGCGACTTCTTCTCTCGGCCTTTTGTCTGCAAGGTAAACATAGTGAATCTAATGGGTCGACGGTTTTGAAAACATTGCCGGCACAGATCTGAGCTTGTTGTGATCTAGTGAAGAGCTTTCCATAGGTCAGTCATCCGAGGGAAAGAGATAGAGAAAGAGAGACAGACAGACAGACAGAGAGAGAGAGAGAGAGAGAGAGAGAGAGAGAGAGAGAGAGAGAGAGAGAGAGAGAGAGAGAGAGAGAGAGAGAGAGACAGAGAGAGAGAGAGACAGACAGACAGAGACAGAGAAAAAAAAAGAGAGAGAGAGAGAGAGAGAGAGAGAGAGAGAGAGAGAGAGAGAGAGGGAGAAGGGGGAGGAGGGACAAGTGCACTTGTGGTCATGGTACCGACCTAGCAACGAGTCTAGCCCTAGCAGCACTGCTCTGCTCCATGTATCTTGTCTCTCTTAAGAAACGAAGCCAGTCAACACTGACGTCTGAAGATACGAGATTCGTAATTCTCAACATGAAGCTGCATACAGTGTAATTTTATTTCTATTGTACTTTGAATTTTTTTAAACTCTTCCGAAGACTTACAGTTTTACAGTGGCAAAATGAAGATTACAGTGGACTAATAAAACAAAACATAGAACAAGAATGGGCTTCTGTGACCTTGATCGGTATGCGGGGTATTGAACTGGACTACAGAGGACTCACTTTCCTTGTCGATACAGCCGACCAGCGTGACACGAAAGAGCACAAGATACATGATGTAATTATATCTCCAAACATAATAAGGCGGTGATTAGACAGATCTTGATCACTCATTTATTTTTCCAGTCATTTCATATCCTCAGAAAAGGTAATAAAGATCAGAGCGATGTTTTTCAGACCACTTGTCATTGATACCCGCCATTCTTCAAACATGATGAGTGAAGCCAGCAAGACGTGAGCAGGATCGCCATGCTCTGCCGAACTCAGCTATGCACGCACAGAAGAAGCGTCTCTCTCTCTCTCTCTCTCTCTCTCTCTCTCTCTCTCTCTCTCTCTCTCTCTCTCTCTCTCTCTCTGTCTCTCTCTCTGTCTCTCTCTGTCTCTCTCTCTGTGTCTCTGTCTCTCTCTCTCTCTCTCTGTCTGTCTGTCTGTCTGTCTCTCTCTCTCTCTCTCTCTCTCTCTCTCTCTCTCTCTCTCTCTCTCTTTTGATGAGCGAAGCGTTTATGTTATTTTGGTTAAAAAAAAAAGGCTTCAAAATCGAATTCCGCATTAAATTTATCAGTGACAAATTATCTGGTATAACAATTATTGTTAAGTTGGTTTAACAGCTCGTTCACCTGGTTATCTTGGTTAAATAGACTGTCTGATGGGTGAGAATGGTTAACAGTCTGTGTGATTGGATTCGGTGAGCATAGTTTTAATAGTTTGTCTGATTGGGTGAGAATGATTAACAGTCTGTGTGATTGGATTCGGTGAGCATAATTTTAATAGTCTGTCTGATGGGTGAGCATCCTCTAACAGTCTGCTTGATCTGCTTATCATGGTTTAATATTCTGTCTGATCTATTGATCATCGTTTAACAGTCTGTTTGATCTGTTTATCATGGTTTAATATTCTGTCTGATCAATTGATCATCGTTTAACAGTCTGTTTGATCTGTTTATCATGGTTTAATATTCTGTCTGATCAATTAATCATAGTTTAACAGATTGTCTGATCTATTGATCATGGTTTAACAACTATAGATCACACAGTCTGTGTGATCTAAAATTGATCATGGTTTAACAGTCTGTGTGATCTAAAATTGATCATGGTTTAACAGTGTGCTTGATCTGTTTATCATGGTTTAACAGTCTGTGTGATCTATAATTGATGATGGTTTAACAGTGTGCTTGATCTGTTTATCATGGTTTAACAGTCTGTGTGATCTATAATTGATCATGGTTTAACAGTCTGTGTGATCTATAATTGATCATAGTTTAACATTCTGTCTGATTTATTGATCATGGTTTAACAGATTGTCTGATCTATTGATCATGGTTTAACAGATTGTCTGATCTATTGATCATAATTTAACAGATTGTCTGATCTATTGATCATAATTTAACAGATTGTCTGATTTATTGATCGTGGTTTAACAGATTGTCTGATCTATTGATCATAATTTAACAGATTGTCTGATCTATTGATCATATTTTAACAGATTGTCTGATCTATTGATCATAATTTAACAGATTGTTTGATCTGTTGATCATAATTTAACAGATTGCCTGATCTATTGATCATAATTTAACAGTCTGTTTGATCTGTTGATCATGGTGTGACAGTCTGTTTGATCTGTTGATCATGGTTTAACAGTCTGTTTGATCTGTTGATCATGGTGTAACAGTCTGTTTGATCTATAATCGATCATGGTGTAACAGATTGTTCGATCTATTGATCATAACTTAACAGTCTGCTTGATCTGTTGATCATAGTTTAACAGTCTGTTTGATCTGTTGATCATGGTGTAACAGTCTGTTTGATCTGTTGATCATGGTGTAACAGTCTGTTTGATCTGTTGATCATAGTTTAACAGTCTGTCTGATCTATTGATCATGGTTTAACAGTCTGTGTGATCTATAATTGATCATGGTTTAACAGTCTGTTTGATCTGTTTGATGATGGTTTAACAGTCTGTGTGATCTATAATTGATCATGGTTTAACAGTCTCTGTGATCTATAATTGATCATGGTTTAACATTCTGTCTGATCAATTGATCATAGTTTAACATTCTGTCTGATTTATTCATCATGGTTTAACAGTGTGTCGGATCTATAATCGATCATGGTTTAACAGATTGTTCGATCTATTGATCATAACTTAACAGTCTGTTTGATCTGTTGATCATAATTTAACAGTCTGTTTGATCTGGTGATAATAGTTTAACAGTCTGTTTGATCTGTTGACCATGGTTTAACAGTCTGTCTGATTGGGTGGGCATGATTGAACAGTCTGATCTGAATGTGAGAGAGCGATGAAAAATGACGAGATATTACGCTCTATTATTGATTTAAAAAAAGTGTTTGAGTTTACACTCTTGTTTTCTGGAGAGAGCCATGATACTGTTCCCCATGTTCTTGGGCATGCGCAAAAGATGGGTCTCACTGACTTATGTGTGGTAAGGAAACACATACACAGCTGACGAGGCTTTGAGACAATATGTTTTATTTTTTTCTAGGCCAATGATAAGTGTGATCCAGATCAACCAACTCACCATAAACAGTTTTAAAAAAAATAATGGTTTGAATAATACATTACCGTGCCAAAAGAAAGCTCCACATCGAGGCTTTTTCAAATTGGAAAAACGGTAGTCTTAGGCATTGACTCTCGAAGCTCAATTAAAGGATGAGTACGAGAAAGCTTTTGTGAAATCTCACAATCTCATCAGAATCACGTATACACTTGCCTGATTATATGCATAGATGTTACCTCGTCCAGTTAAAGAGTGAGTATGTCTATAAACTGTTCGTTGATTGATTTTGCTGTTTATTAGTGATAATCTATATCTTGGAGAGAGAGAGAGAGAGAGAGAGAGAGAGAGAGAGAGAGAGAGAGAGAGAGAGAGAGAGAGAGAGAGAGAGAGAGAGAGAGAGAGAGAGAATGGGGGGTGTGGGGTGGGATGGGTGGGGAGGGGAGGGGGCGAGGAAAGGGAGTGCAAAAACCTAAACATTATAAACGATTTCCTAGATAATATTTCAACTGTTCCAAGGCAGTATACTATTAGTTAAACCACAAAAAACTCCCACTCATAGGTACTACAAAAACGCAGCGTACATACAGTTTTGCTGGGTCCTAAGTCTCTGCTCGGATCGGATAAGGACGATAACTAGCTGTTAGAGATAAATTCTTCCCTTGCAGTACAATCAGAGAATTGTCTCCCATACAAACGCAAGTTATAAAAAAAATATGAAAAGTGCGATATTTAAATCCATTAGAAAAAGCAGTATTAAAATTCATATGGACAAATAAATTCTTAAGGGTTTACTCTTTTTTAAATTCTTTTCTTTTCTTCTTCTTCTTTTTTTTTTTTTTTGAGGGGGGTGGGGGGTGGGGGAGGTGGGTTTAAGTGACTTGGGGGTTGATTATGGAACTTTAAAAAAATATTTTTATGGCAGGTGTGTGGGTGTGTGAAGGTTTAAAATTTTTCTTTAGAATAATGTACATGTTTCCTCAGATGCTATTAAGACAACATCCTTTTTATTCTTTTTTTTTTCAGGAGAAATCTTTTATTTTATTTGATCCACTGACTAGCAGTACCAAGGGACATATAAGAAAGTAAACCACGGATAAAAGGTGCAATTTACCAAATATGGCTGTGATACTGGCATTGTCCCTCTTCATGGTCCAAACTCTTCCTGACCGCATCCCTGCTCATTTCCTCTCAGCCTGGTGATAGTAGGAATTATTGTTTCGAAGATTACATTAACATCCACTAACATCCATTTTTCTTCTTCTTTCAAATTATTCTTTTCTCCTAATTCTAAAATGATCTTTCAATACATAGCTTTTCACCCAAGCTACACTGGGGTAGCTTGTCTTTTGTGCCATTTATTAGTAGCACAGTATCACAGGTGAAACAGAAGAGTGCATGAGATCAACCCTTGATAAAATGACCAGAACGAAGAGATTCATTCATCTTTCCGACCTTCGCACTACACTGGAAGCATGTACAGTGCAGAGTGTTGTATTTAATTTAATCATACAAGAAAAGAGTTCAACTTCAAATTGTGCAAAACTTAAATTGTAAGAACAGTGACTCTTCATTAAATGACAAATTTGATGCAAGAATTTATGCTTGTGTCTTAATTTCAATTGAACTGATAAAAGAAGGATTAAAAACTGAGTTAAAGGGAACACATAAATAAAGGGACATTTGAAATCGTTGGACTCTATAAAAAATCTCTTCTTTGTTCCTCAAATACCAGAAAAATGAGGAGGGGGGAATGTTCATTGCATTATACATCAAAAAGGTGTGTTAGATAGGCGCTCTCCTTCCACATAATTATTAGCACATTAATTCCTGTGAAGCCTAGATAAAGTTATCATAAAACAAGAATGTAAATGTGATATGGATATTATAAGCTAAGAACCAATTCAGTAGTTCTCGATCCAACTGTAACACATATTGTAGAGGTTTTTGTTTTGTATCCAACCCTAAGGCCCTAATGACAAAGCACAGGTGACATTAAATTCAGAGATATGGTTCCCAAGTACCATATATTACTTTGATTTTGCATCTTCTAAATTTTGTGAAGAATCTGATGCAGACATGGCAGTTGTGAGATAGGAACTGATCACAACACAAAAAGTCCCAGCCAGAGATCAAACTTTTCCTAAGTATCAGTGAAATGTATTATCAACTGAGCTATCTGATCCCCTACCCTAAAATGGGATTAATGTCCCGAACAACACAATCCTCTCTCTCATTTTTGATAGAGTAGAAAGAAAGTCAAGGCTGCAGACTTTCTCAGCCAAGACTAACTACTTCAGTTTCATCGCCATCCTGAAAAGGCCATCGTTGGCTACTAGCAAATGCTCTCTTGGTTCCCCCCCTTTCCCCCCTCAACAGCCTGTAGACCTCATCTAACATTTTCAGCATACCCAGCTATTCAAGAAGCTCCTAAATTCAGTACAGCTTACCTACCTAATTATTTTATACAGGCAGCACAAAAGGACATCTTCCCCAGGGCACGCATTGTGTTTTGCTGTCCCGTTTGGTTATATTGTTGTCACGATCTTGTAACAAGATGGGAAAGAGTGTGGTGATTCAGTATATATGCAGAGCACACAAAAAGCATGGCAGTTGAATGCTGGGGTAGTGTCATCCATTTCAGATAAGTTGTGCATCCACAAGTTTGCCAATTAAAAAGAATGACAGCCAAACAAATAGACAGAGTCTGTGTCCTCATTTCCATCTTTAGTTCTATTGTTTGATTCCTTTCCATCAAGCGTGTGCATAGCTGTAAATTTCAGTTCAAACGAGCTCTTCCACCATAATTTGTTTGTTTAGTCAGTAGGTTATTTGTATGTTGTTATTATACCAGGACTAGATCTAGATCTTGAACATATGGGTACTGGTTAGTTAGATTGCAATAATCCTATTAGTTAAGAACATTTTGGTAGGAGTTATTATAGGAGCAGGAAAAGCAACAACAGTTAAAAAAAAAATCAATTTAATTTAAAATGCTTGACTTGACAAGTTTATACCTCTAGATCTAGAGCTAGATTACATTCTCACGAGTTCTATGCAAAAAATTAGTACCACAAAACTCAGTGAGTAACCTTTCTTAGCTCTAAATTAGATTTTCTTCATCCCTGAAGTGTTGCAATTAGTAGTACTTACAATGTTTGAGCATCAATGTTTCAAGGTATAAAACGTGTATGACTGTTTAGAAGAATTCATGGCAGGAAATTCTGGATTTCGCTTCGTTTCGGTTTAATGTTGTTTACATGTTCTACTTTTTGAGATTCAATGGTTAAATCCAAAATGCAGATGTTGTTACTCAGTGGGAACTTACAGTAAACGGAATAACTTTCATTTAATAACAACTGACCTCAGTCTGGTGCCACACAAGAGGCATTATACCCTTTCCTTCCTTTGTTAAATAACAAAGCCGGTTTAGATCTAATTATAGAGTTTGGGCCTTCTGCGTTTCCTTTTATGACCAAGCTCAGCATAGGATATTTGCAAACAGCAGATTTGAGTAGTTTTCATCTGTGATAAAAGGACCCATACTCACTAGCAATCTAGCAATCTCTGAAAGATATACAATGGCTTCAAGATCACTGGCAACATTTCCTCAGAGACTATTACAACTTGTACCCCAGTTCCAGTTAAAGACAAGTAAAGTATCCATTTCGACTACTACTGCTGCTGCTGCTGCAACTACTACTAGTACTACTTTTTCTACAATATTAATTATTAGTAACATTACTTAGTTGGGCTGGTAAATATCAAATTCGCATTGCTTTCAGAGTAGTAAGGGAAGGGAGAAATATTTTGATTATGGGTTTAGGTTGTTAGGTTGTAGAGACGGAGATGGCATTAGAAGTATGGGTAAATTTGGAGACATCTGCCCAACTCCCATAGACAACTATTCCTTGTCTTTCTTTTGCCTAGATCAATTCATTTTTGGTAGTGAAAGTCATCGCAATTAAGTAATTAGTAAAGTAAGCATCAATTAAATGAGATTAATTTTATGAATGAGACCTCTCTCATCTATACCTATGTCCTCATTTTCGGAAACAGAAAGTAGTGCCCCCGGTTTCAGAATTGCGTGCATACCTTGGAACCACTATGGGTAGAGGTTGGCTGCTGGGGTCAACAATAAGTAAAGCAGGCAAAAGCACTTGTAAGCATATTGGTATACAGAACCAGGACAAACATCAGGAAAAAGTGTAAGACAAAAATGCTTATATCTTAAAAAAAGTATTTATTTGCAAAGAATAAAACTTTCTTATTCGTTTTTGGCACTCCAAACTCATTAAGAAACATGTAATTATTTAAGCTTAAACAAAGTTGGGTCCATATCTGCAAATTTACCAAGATATGAGGGCAACTGGAAAGCCTTGGTTTTAATTTTTATGCGATTGGTTGTACAGTGATCTTCACTAGACCCAAAAAACTTAAATGATAACTGAGAACTCAAAGGTGCAGAGATGTGAAGCTTTGATGATTTTTTAAGGAGCTGATCGTGGCATGATATCTCAGCAAGTGATTTTTATTTGAAAATTATATGGGATGTATTAATTCCAGTATTTATTTCTTGCTTGAAAGTTTAATGTTCACTCCTGTTGCACTTTGAAATATCAGCCATTAAGCAAATTTTAAAACAGTCTTAATTTACATTTTGATTTGGAAGGCAGAGATTCACATCTATTATTGTCTTGACACTGCACTGAACGTAAGAGAAAAAGGGTGGTGGAGAGTACTGGAGTCATGTCCCCTGATTTCATTTCAGACAAATAAAGGTTTCAGCTCAATGGACCTAAGATGTAATACCATAGATACTCTCATGTGGCATATTCAATATACAAAACGGCCAACAATGGCATTTTACTCTTCCAGTGGAAGATATACATCTTGAAGTCTTTTTTCTTTCTTTTACAAGGTACTCCATTGTTGTCTGCCTGCTTAACTCGCTCTCCATCTTTGACGTGCAATGTCCGCCTTGCATCTGATGATTCCAAATCTAAGGCTTCATCTGGAGCCAGGAAAGGCAAAACACCAGCTGGAAAATTTGATGACAAGTGGGAGTCAAAGGAAGAAGAACGAGCGCCTCAGGGTGAGAAAGAACCCCTGGAACGCTACCCAGACAACATCAACCCTATTACTGGCGAGATCGGTGGGCCCAAGGGCCCAGAACCAACACGATATGGAGACTGGGAGAGAAAGGGGAGAGTCACTGATTTTTAAATAGACTTTTTACCTCTGCAGTGTTACACAAACTGAACTGAACTCTGGAATCAACAAATGTTAGTATGACTTTACTGTTAACCTCGTAGACTTACTTGTTAAAATATAATTCTGGCACGAAAATAAAAATTTAGAGATCTTAAAATTATTTTTTGAGTTACTGTTATTGTTTTGTGATATTATAATTCCTGAGCGAGAATCAATCCTGGTCAAAGATTTTGGACATGATAGATCTAATGTTTTAGCATTTTTTTCTTCTTGAGGTGTAAGTTTTATAGGGAGCATAACTCATTTGTAGCGACTCCTTACTCTTCAATGTATCAGCAGACTTTATATATTCACAAAAGTTAAAGCACTTTTCAGAGTTCCCCAAAAACCATTGCACTTAATACTGCAGACTTTGGATTTACTGTGTAAGTTGCTTTCATTTGAGCATGATAAAGAAAATGCTTTGTTTAAGTCAATTGGAAAACTGCTATTTGTCTCTTTTAAATTTGCGACTACATTTTGATGAAGTTTCTGGAATGGAAGTATTTGTTTCTGTGCTTTGATTCCTTTTTTTTCAATATTAGTACAATGTTTTTGTGGTCTTTCGTCAATAGATATTGTTAATAATATGGTACACTATTCCATTGAGTTTCTAACATTCATTGAACCAATGTACATGTACTTTTCTTTTTGAGGTGCATGTGATATTGTAGACTTCTAATTTGAAAATTGCAGCAGTCAACAGTGTTGTGATCTGCACAAAAATGACTATCCCCACACACACATCCTTTTCCCTTCCTTCTACTCTCTCTCTCTCTCTCCCTCTATCTGTGTTAGGAATCCATGCAAAAGTGGCAAATATTGTTATGTGCTGAGGCCTGCTAAGGGAAAGTTGTAATGTCTTGAATTTGCTGGTTTTTTTAATTTTTTTTTTTATAGAAGTCCAACCATATCTTTGCAAAAAGTGTAACAAAATACCAAGCAGGGGATGGAATACTGCTATCATCCATTACCTCTGGAATTGCAATGCCTTTTATTCTGGTTTATTTCCATTTCTGTGTCTCTTGAAATTGCCAGTACACAAGAACTTAGAAAGAAAAAGTTGTTGACCAGTTGAAATAGCCAGATACTTTATTCACAAAAGAACATGTGTAACTAAGCGTATGTTCTCCTCTGAACGATACAGACTTAAAACAAAGAGCAGCAGATGACAACATGAATTTCTTAAATTTTTTCACCTATTTTTCTTCAACTTCTCTAGTGAAAGCATCATTTTGTAAAGATAGGTAAAGCATATTTGTCCTGTTTGTACACAACAAAAAAAAAAGAATCATGAGCTCTGACCAACTGTCATTTAGAACAAAAAAAAAATACAGCTTGGAAACACATCCGTATGCAGAGCTCAAATCTTATTAAAAAATGCACAAAATTTAGTTCAAATCTGGCCATTTCAAAATAATCGCAAGGATTTTATGGAGCAAATCTCGTTCAGACACAGATCTGCAACTTATCCAACTGTTACTGCATATCTCAGCATTGTGATGAAACTTGAGATGGAGGAAACGTTAAGTTATAACTTTAAAGTATTAACTTAAATATAATTAAACTGAAACTGAGCCTATAAAATATTGTCTGAATTTTAATTCAGGCTGTGCTGAACCTCTGGGAAATTTTTAAAAATAAAAAAAAATGATATATATATGTCCAGCATGATTCCAACACATGAGACATAAAAGGTGGACTTAAAAATCTGTATTCAGCACAACTTGAAAAGCTCAATAATTATTCCCTGTTCATAACATTATGAAATATGATCTTAAGTTATGACCCAACGGGGTAAACAGGCCAGTTCTGATCAAGTAATACAACAGAAGATCTATTCATTAATGCTCATAAAACCTTGAAAACGTTTTGGAATTTTTAATTTTCTTATGCCTATAGCTAGAGCATAACTTTTTTTTCATCTTCAACACCTTAAAGTAGAAAAGTAACAGTCAGGCAGAATAGCACAGAATATTGGTAAAATTTTTCTTTTGCCATTTTATCATCCCAGCACTAGGTTTTCAATACAGTGATACTGAAAGCCACAAAATTAACAATATTTAAAGATGATAAACAGATGCACAATGTTTGATTTAAGAACGGAGGGCACAGAACTGCTGGAACACTTCAAGGATGTGAATATCAACGTCACTTGTGAACAACAGCTGCTCTAAGGTGTTGATGTAGCGGAAAACAAGCTCGTGATGCTGAGGAAAGAAAGAAATATTCAAAGAGAAATTATTTCTTCAACAAATATATGTGTGTATAATATAATAATCCATTTGCAATATACATACATCTCTGTTAACGGTTTGTAGAAATCACCCTTGGGTATGCTTACCTCATGCATGAAGCTCAGTGCTAACAAATTTTGGAAATGTAGGGCAAAAGATGTTAATTTCAAACATTTTGCAATTGGGTAGCATGATTTTTATCTTTATATTTTCATTAATTTGTCATAGAAGCATACCATTTGATATGAGACAAGATTATTTCACATAAATTTTTTATTGTAAAATATTAATTTGTATTTTATGTCAAACTGAGTTAGTTATGAAAATTCTTAGGACAAAAGCTTTATCACTACTTAAATCTTGTATAAGTTTGTTTGCTTCGATATTGTTTTCAAAGGCTTACGTTATATCTTAAATGTAGCCTAAGTTTATTTGCATTGTGAGCTCTTGATCACAGAACAAACATATTCTGTGCTCTTTGCTTTACTTTGCTAGCACTCTTTTCAAGAAAATGATCAAGTAGTTTTGCTTGTGTTAGCATGGAGCTTGTTTAAAAAAAGGTCAAGTAGATGTGCTTCATTAATTTTTTCATGATTTTTTTTTCAAAGTTTCGCAAATACGTTCTTTTCCCCTCTTTTGTAAAAAAAAGGTCAAAATAACATTTTTGAAGGTTTAAGACAATAAAATGTAAGTTTTTTTCTTTTTTTTTTACCCGGTATTTAAGTTTGCTCTCTGCCTATTGTATTGGTGATATTTTAAGTTAAAGAAATACTTCATAACACATACAGATAAGTTCCCAAATGGTATTTCACATATAGTGAATTGTGAAAATAGTGAATTTTACTCACAACCCAAAAAGGTCTATCTCAATAAGCTAATTGTGTTTTTTTTAAAGCTTGGGCCAATTTTGCTGCTGAGGCAATGAAGAATAAATTGTTCAGTGCCAGTAACCAAGCATTAGTTTTTAAGAACACGCCACAATTTACAAAAGTATTAAAATGGAACAGTTTTCTTGTTTGATATAAAGTAGTAAAACTAAGCAGTGATTAAACCAAGAGTAAGCAAGTAAAACTAAACGCGGAATATGCTTATGAATACATTTGAATAATGTGGGAACAAAAAAGAACAGGATTCAAGTTAGACCTACCATGAGAAAAACTTGCTGTAACCTCTCAATGACCCACTTGTACCATGGAGTGTTGTAGTCCACACCAGCAGACTCACACCTGGCCAGATGCTCTGTCAGAACAATGATGAATCTCTGCCAGGAGGGACAGTCATATAGTGATGTATATACTTTACCAGAACCACAAAGTCGAAATAAAAAATATTGCAAATATGTTCTGTAGGTAATGCTTTTTCACAATAAGTTATGTTCCTTT
Source organism: Elysia crispata (assembly GCA_033675545.1). Classification (NCBI taxonomy): domain Eukaryota; kingdom Metazoa; phylum Mollusca; class Gastropoda; family Plakobranchidae; genus Elysia; species Elysia crispata. The sequence goes on along the minus strand of JAWDGP010004927.1, from coordinate 1,989,463 downwards.
ATGACTGTTCAACAATCAAAACAATTTAGAAGATCTAAGCAGAAGTAAATAATTTTGTTGCCAATATTTTCTCATGTACCCATTATATGTTTTCCTTTTTAAATTTCAAATTTCACACCATGTGCATTCTTGCTTGATACTCTCACAACCACTTAAAGAAGAGTTCATCACTTCCAGCTAGGTAGCATAACTCTTTGTGAAGATTCACTGATTCATGATAGTTTCATTCCAATATGCCCTCTTATTTCAAATTTTTTAAGATAAAAAATATATGGCAATGAAATTGCAATCTTCAGGATACAAAGAGAAAAAGGATAAAAAAATAAACAAGCTTTATACTCTCTCGCAAAGCCTTCATTTTCAGCCAAAGAATTCTCCTTCCAGGAAAATTATGCAGTATACTGAGGTGAGGAATCTTTAACTAAAAGACATTATTCTTGACAATAGCATATTACACACTCTCACTAAATTTGATTTTAGATGCAAAACATACATTATAAGGCATTCTGCTGTATTTTTTAAACTATACCTGGAAAATGACAAGAAATAAATTTTTCTGTGCACTGGTGGCCGACTCAAGCCTCTCCTCCATCCTCTCAATGGCCTCATCTGTAGGAACGTCATCATCCAGAACATCCAGACCATCTTGCTCCTGAATGATGACAGATAAAGTATTATTTATGTTATTTTTTTTCCTTACCATCTGAAATCTATAATCATTTCAAAAGGAATTTTAGCAAGGAAGGTGACATTGAAAACACTACAGTAAAGATTGTTTGACTTTGTACATCTATCGAAGTTTACGGCATCCATTTTCCTTTGATACGTTAATGAAAGAAAAGAAAATACCAACAGCTAAATGAAATTTCAATACTACTCAAAACGCTGCAGACCTTTCGCTTAGCAGCTTCTTGCTTGTCATGAGCATTGTCCACTTCTTGTTGTAGTTGGTCCACATGTCGACTCATCTTCTTTATGGTGCTGTGCATGATCTCCCACACATAGAAACTGGGTGGGGAAAGAAAGGCAAGTGTTCTATGAATAAATCTATCTGTGTTGAGTTGCCAAGAACTAGAGTCATTTTCAGAAGCCTAAGGCTATCATGAGAGCACTTGAACATACCTCAGCAAAGCACTCCATACAATCCTGAAGTTTGAGATATTTGAAGAAAAAACCTGAATGTATGATGAAGTTAGTTGAAATAATTGGGAAAAAAGAGTTTTTCTTTGCATTCCAGATAACACACACACACACACATATATAGATATATATGAAAAACAAGTTTCCTGGGGTGTGTTACACTTGTGCAGAAATTATTGTCTAATTTAAGTAACTAAAAAAAACATTTGAAGTCTCTTGGAGTCTTTGATAATAAACCTCTTAAACCAAATGAAAAAATGGAATTGTACTCGTTTTTTTTTAACTGAAATAAAAACTGCAATTCCTAGAATTTCAGCTGATATGCTTTCCACAAACTTGCACATTGTGTAATGTACAACAAGTTACTTATGCAGATGTAGAGCATATCTGCATTTATTTACTTATTTCAAGTCCAAAAAAGGGAAATAAAGTGAAATAAGAAATTCTTTGATCCCTTTGCATTCTTAGAAAAGACCTGCTACAGCATTTAAAAGAAACATGTCTAGGTTTAAACCTAAAAATCTGTGTGTGAATTCAAGATCAGAATAAAAAGTAGGCTCAATGTTACTCTTACTAGATCTAAAGCTAGAATTTTAAAAAATCAAGAGTCTAAGTCCTGAAGCCCCTTTTCCATTTGCTCTGAGAATCTCAAGAATCTGAGTCTGACAGTCTTATAATTTTGTTTTCTATTGCATGTTGTTCTTCAAATTTGATTCTTATAAGAAAGAATAGCTTGTCTTCGAGATGAAGTAACAAAGCATCATTCCTGCAGATTTACTTCATGGAAAATCCAGTACAGTGGACACTACTTAAGCCGTTTACGTCGATTTATTGATTGTTATAGTACATTTTGCGTGCATTGTGTTAATTTGTAGGCTAGCCCTGTCTCCTCTATGATTGTTTGTGATTGAATTTGAACACTGCTCACATGTAGGGCTAGGCCTAGCAAATTCGATGTTACTTTTAGCTTAGATCTAGGCCTACATTTTTCGTACATTATGTTTGTCGGTTAGATCTGCCAAAGACTGTAATTGGTTGATTGAACACTGTTCTCCCATCCCATCTTTCCTCGGCTCCAAGAGCAATGTGCTTTAATTACGTAGATTTACAATTTGCGCACATTGTGTTTGTAGGCGAGACTTGCTTCCTGCGAGAAGTGTGATTGGTTGATTGAACAATGCCCACCCATCTAACCCCGGCTTGTAGGGCTTAGGACCAGGACTATCGGCTTTATTATTGAGATTCTTTTTGCATGCTGATTGATATAAAATTCTAAGGGAGAATACATTTCATCTTGATCCAACAGCAAGATAGGCTTAGCATCAGAACCAGATTGATTTCTCCTTACCAGTTCTCTATTGAAAATAAAACAAAATGCAAAAATTTATACCAATGGCAGACGCAAAACTTATTATATATAAGTAATAACCCTGACACTTAAACATATAATGGAACTATTTGGTCATAGTGAAGAGTAAAGAACATTGCAGAAACAGGCTAAAATAAAAACAAAATAAGGGAAAATAATTTTTTCAATAACAAAAACAAAATAAAGTAGAAAAATCAAAACAAACACACAAGTTTAAAAGTCTGCTTACATTAGCATGGTATAAATTAATTAATATTTTACAGTTTTTTTTTCTAGGGAGATAACTTCTTGATTAACTTAACTCGATTTTTCATATAAGTTGATGTTATTAGTTATTACCCCGGAAGATAGAATTAAGCAGTGTTGAATGTATAATTTTAGAAAAATTCTGAACTCTGTTAAAGTTCACAGCTCTGCAATTTACCTGGTAAAATCATGCTGCATTTCAAAGGAAAAGAGCCAGTTTGCCACAGAGGAGCAGTCTACAACCTCCGTCCTTAGCAGTTTATCCACCAGCACTACCATCATCTGCGAATTGCATGGACAAAATGAGATTTACATTCTTAAATATTTTGTATGAAGACAAGAGAAATCCATTCTAATCTGTATGTTTTGCTCCGTTTGTCAAAACGACTTCTACGATATGTATGTCCAAATGAGTCCCACGTTGCCATATCTCACATAAAAGTTTTCACATTTAGTAAAATATATTTCACATAGCTCCTAAGTGATGAAAAGTGCATGAAATTATCAGAATTCTCTGAGGGAATGTAGAAAAAAAAGAAAATTATCTAGTTTGAAGATCTTTTCTTCTCATATTCAATTATTCGACATCCAACTCATATTAGTCACAAGGACTGAGTTTGAAACATAATCGTATGCATGCTGTTTTTTTTAATGCCAAGACTTTTGTAATTTTTTTTTCAAAATGAAGGGGTTAGCAGTCTCAAGCCTAAAACTTAACATCAAATTAAAAATTTATCAAGCTGGCACTTGAGAAATTATGATAAAGGAGATAAATAATCTAATCTTTACGGTTTTTTTTTTCCATCAAACAAGAAAAAGTTTACCAAATCAATGAACAGAACATGGATTTTTGGGAAATAATAAAAAAAACCAACCTGTTGATTTGTTTTCCAGACTTCATACAACACCTTCAGAAGACACACTTTACCATCATCAAATTCTGCCAGAGATTTCAGATTTGGGTGGAACCTGTGAGTAAATAGAATCGACGGTGGAGAGAGAAACATTTCAAAATGTGCAGTGTGACCTTTAATCATAAGAATTTATAAAGCGAAATTTCAAATTTTCTACATTGATTATGAGAAAAAAGTGGTGCAGAGAAAAAGAGCATTTTTTTTCCTGATACTAGAATACTCACTTAGCAAGTGCAGCAAAAGAATGACTGATGGATTTGGAGCCAAGATGCAGAAGTGTAGAAAAGAACACATCAATTTTCAGAGGGTTAAAAGATGGGTTCTCTGGATTGAAAAAAGATTTATGAATATTTACATATATTTGCCCATTGGTAACCTCTAGTTATTTTTCTATCATGACAAAAACTCAATAAAGATAACAACTTTTACTCTTTAAAAGGTATGAAATTTAACTACATTCTGCTTTACTAGAATTTCATTTGAACAATATGTTTAAAAATGAATTAATTGAGTTTATTACTTTACAGGGCTTACTTTCATAACAGCTTTAGATAACTTGCAACTGAACTAACCTGCATGCCTTTTAAATGTGGGGTATTGAAGATAATTAACAAGCTATTAAGAGAGAGAATGTCTTGTTTCACTTTTAGATATTGCTTATTACGGAAAAGTCCGGTCTTTTTTAATTCAATTTAATTTTATTCAACATCTTAGATGGGCTAAAGTGAATTAATAAAAAATCAAACAAATTTAAAGGGCACTGAAACAAAATTATAGAATTTTAACACATTTTGGAAGATAAATTTATTTGAATGCTTACCAAGGAATGACTGGATATTTTTTTCTGAAAACATTTCAAATCTGAAATATTGCTCCAGCTTACCATTTTCTTGGCCATTAGGGTACACATTTGGTAGCTCTTTCATTGAAATAGCTGCCTCTTCAGGAGTACACTTGCTTCTGATTGAGGAGATCAGCTTATGGGCATGCATTGTGCCCGTCAAAGAACCTTCCAAACAGAGGAAGTATGAAAACTTGAGACCAAATTTAAAAACATAATAATTATGGTGCAGCTAAAACAGACTTGGCAATCAAAAAAAAAGTATGATTGAAAAAAGGTACCATTTGCTGTAATATATCTTAAACCTTTCATTTCAGGACTGACCAGGACATTCACACTGGAGGGCCATCTCAACAAAAACAAAACACATGAGACACGACTTGAAACAAAAATTTTTTTAAGTTTAATTGACCGATGATATGGGCAGTTAGTCATTGAAAACCTTTTTGATAGTTGCTTCTGCAGTGTTAATATATACTGTCGATATTAGGGTATTTCATATATTTTGTTTGAAAACATAATTTTCCTAATTCAAAGAGTGTTTCTGGCATGTTTCAATAAAGCAAACAATGCTACAAAATCCAGTTTTAGCGAGTGATATCTGCAATTTTTTATTTTTTTTATCTAAGATATATAAAAATCACACAAAAATATTCTCAGGTCTAACCTGCTCCTTCTTGTTCATATCTGTAATGAGCTTTGGGCTCTGCTGGAAGAAGTGGGGCAAATGATTCTGGTACTGACTCTACAACTCTCTGGTGGTATGAAAATCTGGTAGTGGTAAGAAGAAGAAAATAAGGATATTAGAGAGGAAGCACCATAGGCTTTCACCCAATGTTCTAAACTATAAATAACAATAAAATAAATAATAGATGTTTACTACTCCATCACAAAGTTCAACTTTTGGCATTGTTAGTAGATTTGTTTTAACAGAAACTATAGAGCAGGAATGTATAACATGAGCATTACAGAATCCAATTGAAATTAAAAAAAAAAAAAAAACTTGCCTGAGACATTGTAAAAGAACCTCCCTCACAAATTTTGACTTTGGGGCATTGGCGTCCATGTTGACACACTCTTCCCAGTCGTCCCAGCTCCACTTGTACTGAAAGTTGCTGAGATGGTAGGCGAACCACTGGACAAACCTGACGCATAACAGACAAGATATGTGGGCAGGTCAATGAGTCAGTAATGATGAAGCAAACCTAAAAAATATTAATTAGAAATAAATTGCATAATGCAATCTTAGAAAAACATTTGACAAAGCATATTTCCACATGATATTTATACATGAAAATGTAATTTGACTATTTGATATATCTTACCCAATGCTAGAAGATCTTAGATTCTTTTTTAAGTTCAAACATCCCTCTCTTAGGTATGAGATAAAAATCTAGACTGACACTTTGTAAGCAAGCTATATGTATGTTTATTCAAACTCTGTACCTCTCGACACATATGGAGTGCATGGAGTCAATCCTGTCAAACAGCATCTCAGATGCCTGTGCAAGCTTTGAAACAGTTAGGGAAAATATAATAGAATCAAAACATAGATGTTTTTTAGTTTCATCATCAAAAAGAGCATTTCAACAAATTACTGGTTCAAAATATCTTTTTGACTTAGTATGACTTTGTATTTGCAGTTCAACGCAACATCATCAGCACACAAGTAGGAGCAACTTGTTTGTGTTGAGGAACACAACTTTGAAGTGATTAGTACAGCCTCTGTCGGGCTAAGAAAAAAATACCCAATTTAATAAAAATGAAAAGTTTACTTTTTTTGTTAAAAAAAAAAGACCTTCAAGAAATTATTCTAGATATGATACAATTTATACTTCTAAGCTTGCTTTGGTATATAAAGAATGAAGATAAAGCCTATTCAGATTGAGGATACCACTTCGGGCATAGTTGTTGGTTGAAGTTTACACAGCTCGATGAAAGTTGAACCATAGAACAGATCTAAATATGGAGCTCTTGGCAGAGAGAACAACTGACCAAACATCACCTGCAGATGTCACAAAAAAGGAAAAAAAACCACAACTGACATAATGCTTGTATTTACCATCTTCCAATAGTCAACCATAATTATTGATATTGGGAAAAAATGGAGATATTTGAATCGACTTGAATTTGTCACACCTCAAAATACTCTGGTATTTACTTACTATAGTCATATCTAGAGTCTCAACACTCTGGTACACCTTTGCTTGTTCTTATTTGGTTTTTTTTGTTTTTTTTGTGTATTAACCTCAATTCATCAATAGAATTAATTTGGGGAAGTGGAAGACCAAAAATAGAAATGGTCATTTATTGTCTACTTTTTTCACTCCCTAAAAATGAAATATTTTAGTCAGTATGTACTTGGATTCTCAAATACTCTTCAAGACTGTGAACACAAAGCAAACAAAAAATCTTTTGTGATTTCTCAGGTTAGCTTTGAGGGTATATCAAGATAGTTGCTTTCATAAAAAAAATTTTTGTGCTTTCTACTTAATAAAATTAATAGGCGAAAAAAATTTTTTATGTAAATTACCTCTACAATCATGTAGTTCAAAGGTATTTTGTTCTTTGCAGGATAACCAAGGAGAGCCATTGCACTGAAAGAGAAGATAGAATTGCTGATTGCTGGATACTCAAGGGATGCTTATTACAATTACATAAAAAAAAGGCTTTCGATCTCTAAACATTCAAAATCTGTATTATTGTTTTCGTGTTCAAAGTTACATAGAATTGTGAAGACTTAGATTCCCATATATAAACCAAGTTTTTCAGGAATTAAAGGCGGAGAGAGCTGTTTTCCTTTCTTTTGTTTTGATTTACAATGAAATCAACTTAAGGAAAATGTTAGTTTCATTTGTGTCCTCACCAGTCTTTGCGCTCTACGTGGTTTGTGTGTATAATTCTGTCAAGCTGTTCCTCTATCAGATATCTCTCTATCGCATGGCTGCCTGGCAACACAGAGCCCTGGAACAATAAACAATGTGAAACTGAACAGGTACTATAAGTGCTGACAAAAGTTTGTATCAAAACAAGACTCCCTGATTGAGACACTTGTGATAGAGTTTTGCTTTTCCATTTTATTCCAAAATGTTTTACATCTTAATGAGGCCATCTTTTGGAAATTTTGTGACCATATAGATGGAGAAAAAGATATGGTTATAAAACCTGTTATTCTAAATTACTAGAAGTGCACACAGAGAATAGCTGGCACTTGAAGACAATATCGCACAGGAACATGTATATCTACACATAGGAAAAGAGACTGATTCTTGAAAAATTGAATTGTTTTAATATTTAAAACTTATTTGATTTTTTATGCAAATCAAATCGATAAAAAAAGCATCTCTTGGATTTTTTTTTTTTAAAACCAAATTTAGGTACCTATGACTAGAAAATTTGATAAAAAGAACTTTACCCTCTGATGCAGGAGGTAAAAACTAAAATTTGCCAATAAATGCACAAAAATAAACTGTTTCTTATTATAGTCAGCCCAAGATCTATTAGTGTATTTTGTTTGCAAGACCTAATCAGTTTAGAGTAGTAAATTCAGAGGAAAAAAAAAATGAAGCCATACAGACTAACTTCTATCTCTGCCCAATCCAGAGCACCCAAAGTAGATGAAGAAGTAGTCAGACATGAGACGTATCAAGAAATACAAATAATGTACCATAATGAAGGAAAAAAAATATTAATATTAATGCCCATTTCCTTACCTGGGGAACGTCTGTATAGTCAAATAATCTAAACACAACACGTGGCAGTGGGTACAGCACCGACTTATTGTGAGAGGGTGGAATTATTTGAGGTAAGGTGTGTTGGAGGGCATCACACAGGACACTGTCAAAAGCTAGATAGGGTCTGACTATCTGTTTCTCCATCCACTTATTGCTACGTAGATTCTTGATCTGAGCCCACAAGCAGTCTAAATACTGTGGAATAAAATAAAACCAATCAAACCATATATTTCTCATTTTGATTTCTTTCCTTCCCATTCTGTTGAGCAGTATACATGTAATCAATGTCCGAGAGAAAATTATTGCAATTTGAAGGTCACACAGCTATTCATCATTTTTTTACCCTTTGAAAATATATTCCTGAATCATAAACAATATAAATCTTTTATGTTGACAATTTGCACTGGCTTCTCTTTTCACTACAGACAGATATTTTCAAAAATTCTTAAATGACTCCATATGCTATCAACTTGCCTCTTCTTGGAGATGTGGTCCATCTGTGGTCCACACTCGCAGGGCAGGAAGGTGGATCTTCTGTCGCTTGCTGGGTGCAGAAAGCAGAAAAACATTGAGTTGTTGAGAGAAGAAAATTGTTCTCCTAGAGGCTTGAGTATTCTTTCAAAAAAGAATTCTTCTCTATTGAATTGTTTAGTCAAACTATAATCGCAGTGTCCTTGTCTTGATTAAAAAAAATTGCAAGTAAAGATAAGAAAAATAATATGATTTACCTCAAGTAATTATCGATGGTGATTAACATATTGTTCAGCTCCATTTCCTTTTTCTCAAAGAGTTCACGCCCCACCTTGACAAAGATAGAAAAACAAAAGCTTATTAGTACAAGACTAACTAAAAGGGAAATTTTATTGCGACAATAAAAGAATTCTTCAAATAATGAAAACTTCTTTTTTTCCTGTTTTGCATAATGTCATTTTAATATTTTTAAATACAAAGGATACCTTCTTTTTCTTCTTCTTTTTTCTCACTTCACAATGTCATTTTTAGTTTGCTAGAAATTCAATGGACCAGAGATGATTTGCTGAAAATTTTAATTTTGCTTGCAAAAAGAAAATAAAACTGATTGGCTGAGTTGAACTTACTCATATTATATATAAATATCCAAAATATTCATATCAAAATGATCTTCTTCTAGCTAAATGATATGTTAAATATTTCAGAAACACACTTATTAAACATACCCAAGGTAAAGCAGAGAGCACCAGATAAATGTAAATGTCCGAGCGCACCTGCAGAAGTAGATAATATAACATAATTTAGTTAGACTTAAATGCTTTAATTCTACACGAACACACTTACAAGTCATAGCTGTAAGGTTTCATTTATCACATGAGGTGAGGTGGGATATTATAATGAGACAATACAAATAAATCTTGCTTTGAGAGTTCAAGCAACTATATTGCTTAATTGCTTAGTAACTCCTAACTGCACGCATGAAACTATGTCATTTTTTACCACAACCAAGTTACAGAGAGAGAAAAACATCAGAAGGCATGTGACCTAAAAGTTGCCAGAAGGTGCAGGATTATTGTAACCTCCAAAAATACAGAAATCTTGAGGCATTGAAGTGAAAGAGGTATGGAAATGTTAGGATAAGATTCCCTTAAAAAACTATTCACTTTTATCAAACAATAAGTGCTACTAGCTTTGTAATTTTCTTTACACTGTTCACATTCGAAGTTTATGAAAATGAACAATTCATTTGATTAAAATGCACACTATAGTGATGCCAAATGGATCAAATTTTTTTTTACTGAACTTTTTTGCGCAATGCGGCGGCCTAGCATATTGAATACCAGTATCTAATCACAACCCTAGAATCTTACCTGCAGCAAATAAAAGACTCAATAAAATAATTGAACTTCTTAACGCATAATATAGGTTTACTACTTAGGCTTACTATTTAAGAGTGAATAAGCTTATCTGGAGCAAAAGCACATGCACCATGACTTTCCGGAAAATTTTCCCTCTTTCCCCCTGTCCTGTAATTCCTCGCTGGGTTGCACCAAGACTAACGGAGGAATTTGACAGACCTTTATGGAAATTGACTGGCGATTTTTTTTTAATGAAAATCCTAAATTTATGGAAAACTGGCATCACTAATGCTATGCTGACATGGATTTTACCTGAGGTATATTGTCTTCCAGGGTAACTTCAACAAAACTGTCAAACATCTGAAGCAAAGATGTTGCTACAAGCACATGACAATTGACAAGATCTGCCAGGAACCTCACCTGTCAAAAGAAGTGAAAATATATTGAACAACAATTCTAAATATACAATTGGTGATATTAGACTTCTGCACAATTAAAGATTTATTAACAGGACCAAAATTTAGAGTTTGAAAAAAAAAACCTGCCAGATTTGCAAAGGTTATATAAAAAAGTTTCTTATTTTTCAGTGTGCATTCATTATGTCATTCACTTGCATATGGCATGGATTTTTAATCAAATGAGATGTGGTGACAAATGTTTCTTACCTTCACTGCATTTGCTAAAGTTTCAAACTTAACCATACATCCTTTTTATGTTTAAATGCAATATAAAGTCATGTATTACTGATAGATCTATTTGCAAAACCACAATTTAAAGTAACAAAACAATTCACATCTTTATCTATTCTCTGTTTCATGAGTAAAAAATGTCAGAAATCTCACCATCATTCTAGCATTTTCGAATTCTCCTGCCTTGAGCGCCTCTTTCAAATTTCTCATCAGCATTTCTACAAACTGAAACAGATTTGTTAAATTAAAAGGCAAATGTAAACCTGAATGACTCTCCTTTCAAAAAAGAAAAACTCTTGTACCTCCAAATGTACTTAAAAAATGATTTTGTAGAATATACCAAGGTCTTTTTAATCCTCAAATATGATTATGTAAAAGATAAAATCTATTTCTCTGCATTGTTGTCAATATAAGTATCCCATAAATATGAATTTAGTCAAAGAGATTACATGGGAGTAGATGGATCAGACTTGTAGTAGCAATGTTTAAGAAATTACCTCTCCACCACAGTTATAATTTTTTGCATTCAGCAAACCCACCAGGGTAGTGTACACTGTCAGTTTTTCTGGAAGTTTGACGACACTGAAACACAAACAAAACAAAGGTGGGGACAAAGGAAAAAAATCATTAATACAAGCAAAAAGAGTGCAGTTACAAAAAGAAATCTCCTTATTGATGTATAAATGTTTTTATAGGTCTTTTTTTGTTTATTTTGCTTTTCAATTTTGCCAAATCTATAAAATTGAAAAGATAAGGGCTAGGATTGACCTTCCAGCAAAAAGAAAGAAAAGAGTTCAGTATTTTCTTTTCACAATGCCAGGCATTTTCATACATTGTTACTGTGTTATTGTTAACATGAAGGAATCATGGAATGTTACAAAAGATTTTAGCAATGACAAAACATTAGTCTAGGATTATCTGAAAGTTAATTTTTGTTCTCTTCTTCGAAAAGTTTGACACCTTGAAAGCTTTCTATAGTATCTTACACGGAGATTATTTTTCATTTATTAATTCTGCCTTTTGTAACTATATGAATATGTGATGCTCCTCTTCACCTCTAAAACAACAGACTATTAAGAAAGAATGTTGCAAACTGCCACATTAATGCACTAGTAATCTAGCACCTAAATTAGTAATATAATAATGTGAGTGTTGTATTTCATATTATGAACAGCGTTGAAAACATTAAATATGCCTGGAAATTATTAAAGATCAGGTTCAACAGATAATTCTGTTTGTATATAAATTTTTGAAAGTCGAAAAATGTATAATTTTCATATCCTCTTATAATGAAGACAAAAGGCTGAAAAAATTGAAAGAAACGAAGAACAATAAAGTGAATTAGGTGGAATTAGGCTTTTCTACTATAAAAGCGTACATGCTTTCTGTCATAAATCATTCTGAAAAGGTTTAAAATGAAATATAAAATTGAACTTTGGACTGAAGTTTACATTGCAGCTTTCTTTTTTTACCTTATTTTTATTGACAAAAAGTTTTTCACTCTCAGATTATTGCACACCTGATATTACATTATGTCTGCCTTTCTTCACACTAAACTGATTTTAAACAAAAAATCTAGAAATTTTCCACTTTCATGTAAATCCTAATTGTCCATGATCTGTCCCATTGCAAATTAATAGTAGCTTTCAAGGAACTAAGAAAAAAAACGTGTATATTCTGCAAAATATGATGTTTACTTGAGTATTGTCACAAATGACTCTGAAAAACTCACCACTGGCACAGAATTTTCATAATTTGATGCTTGTAGTTTGGAATATCAGTTTCCAACACACTTGCCAAACCTTCCAAGTTACTCTCAAGTGATGATGTACTCTGTATGTAAGTGAAAGAAAAATTTGAAAAGTAAATCTATGCCTGAAATGCAAAGGAAATGTTTAACATGATGGTAGAAAGTTTAATTTGACAACAGTACTGGCCACAAAGATTTTTTTATATTTATATTTTTAAAACTGATCCAGTTTGATATAATTTTCTTTTAACCTAATTCACCTTTTCCGTCTCAAGGTCCAAAATATTAAGAGGCTAAGAAATCTTTTCCCTTGCTGTGTACCAATACATTTTATTGTATAAAGAAAACCTATCTAAATTCAAACAGTCTCATGAAAACTGATAATTGATATCTATGAAAAATTATATATCTTGCACAAAGTCCAGAGGTTTTGCAAGGTATTAAAATAGCTTCTCAGTGAGGTCAATTGAAAGATTTAAGATTTTTAAAATGTTTTGAGGCAACAATAAAAAATAAAAAGCAACTTCAAATTCACAATACCTGGATCATATAAGACAATTTTAGAATCCAAATAAATCAAAATCTATTGTAAATCAAACTTTTTAACAGCTTCAAGCATGTTTAAAAAAGTTCCAGCTAAACTTTTCTTTACAAATGTGTACAGTACTGAAGTTGAACTTCTAATTATTTTAAACTGTGTTAAGTAGCTCTTTGCTAAGAGTGAGTTTTAAAATAAACTACAATTAATGAGTACAAAGAGATTTCACTCTGTTCAGAAGCTTTTACCTTCTCTCCAACTCTTGTGATGAGAGACTCAAGCCTGTCCTCAATATCAACATCATCTGTAGCAATTCTTCTTCGTTTCCTACCACGATCATCTGGAGAAAAAAAAAGAACCAATCACATTCTATAAATATTAATTTCTTTTTAAGGTTATCACCAATTGCATTTCTTTTTTTGCTAACAAGTTTGAGATTTAAAACTAGATATGTATGTATGTGTGTATGTCCTACAAAATAACATGCTATTCCTGTTCAGCTCCTAAACTATCAGCATCAAATTTTATAAAATTCAAATTCACTTCATGAATAAGAATGGTTTACGTCAATAAAGAAAGGTTTGGGGTATCAATATCTCTATGATTTTATAAGCTCTACCTATAACACTTTTACAATACTTCAACTCAAGTTTGTGCTATATACTGATGTGAAATGCTCTTAAAGATTAACAATTAAAAACTAGCCTAAAAAATTCTAACAAGGTACATCTAAAACAAGTAGCTACATTTAAAAGAATTTCCTTGCAATTTCTTGCACAAAAATGTATGTTGAACTAATTTGTGAGTAGAGTATTGCCAAAATATTTAAAAGGCATTCTGTTAGCAGAACATTTCTTAAGAACATTAATACCATTTAATGATTTATTGTTATTACAAGCTATGTCATAATATTTACCTCTGTATCTGCTAGAACAGAAGTTAAAGAAGATTAAGCAGGAAAAAAAAATGTCCTTCTAACTGTACACCAACTTAAAGTAAAAGAGAATTTTTCCAGTTTTGCCATACAGTAAAGATAATGAAACTAAACATACAAAATTGATTTGAACATACTGAGGTGATATATAGCATTTGAAGGGTCCTCAGTATGAAAAGCAAAGCATTTTTCATTGATATTTGACTGGACAAATAGACGACATATAAAGTCAATTACATCCATAAAGTCTTTGTAAGACTAAGAGCCACTTGCCCACTTACTTTGTATAAAAAATAAAAGACATTATCATAGGGTTGGATTAAAAATTCTATTAAATGCTTAAAAACACTAGTAAGTACATTGGATTGGACAAGGTTAATGCTATTTAAAGCAAAGTGAAATTACAAAAATCATTCATTATCAAATATAAAAATAATGATGATGATGATGATAATAATAATACAGTGGAAACCTCAAAGTCTGATTTAATGATTATTCAAATTTCTCATAAACCAAATTTGGCAAGAGGATAAGTTCTTATTTTCTCTTTAACTTTCTTAAAATCAGATTCATATATCGAAGTTGTTCTGGTTCGATTCTCTTAATTTGAAGTTGATACCTCGCCATTTTAAGGCATTACAAAAGTACTGCACGCATCTCTCAAGCAGCAAGCAATACTATTACTAATCCCTGCCCAAGAAAGGCTGATCAGTGCGCTAACAAGTGAGGAGAGAGTTGAAGCCCTAAGAAAAAAGTGCCACTAGTAACACTGATACTGGTAGCAACGTGGATTGAAGACAGCGAGAGTTAGGCCCCTACTTGTTGCATCCACAGTACATATGGGGCATAGATTTAGTTATGCCTCTTTTTTGTAATTCAAATCCTCGTTATTGGAAGTTTTTATCCATTCCCATACAGTTCTAACTGTAGGGTTCCATTGTAATAAAAATAAAAAGTAAAGGGGACTGAATCACTCTAAAGTGCAGGCCTGTTTAGATTAGATACATATCTAGCATAAACTAGAACTAGGCCTATTCACAAAAGATCTAAACTAGAAGAAATTTGTTAAGAGCGTCTGTCTCGAATTCATTAAATTGAGATGTGACTGAGCTAAAATAAAATTTATATATTCGAGAATGATTATCATTGCTATGAAGAACCTAGAGCTCCGCTAAGTGTGATTCGAGTTTCTGGATCGGGAGGCTGGCTATCGATAATAGGCTTTTCGTGTCTGCATTTGTTGAGCAAGATCCTACACAGTGTATATTCATATCTCACCATCTTCGTCTTCACTAAAGGAATCTGTATGTCTGCGACGCCGATCCATTGAAAACAGTGATTTAATGATAAGTAAATCTAGATCTGGTAGCGTTCAGACTTGACATCTAGATCTTGCCGAGCCGCAAAGCCAGAAAATCCAAAGGGCCGTGAGTCTCTAGAACAGAAACTGAAACTAGACTGGAGCTAGAAGAGAAACGGCTTGGATAACTTGCAAAAGATCGGAATCCTGTCAATTCCTTTGGTGGTTAACGGCTTGGATAACTTGCAAAAGATCGGAATCCTGTCAATTCCTTTGGTGGTTAACGGCTTGGATAACTTCCAAAAGATCGGAATCCTTTCAATTCCTTTGGTGGTTAACGGCTTGGTAACTTGCAAAAGATCGTAATCCTGTTAATTCCTTTGGTGGTTTTGTTTTCTACTCTTGGCTCCTGTTCAAATACTGACACACTGATAATTCCACACCAAGATTTTTACTGATGATTTTTAATGAGATCATTTACATTAAGCTACATGTTTTTCATTTAAAGATATAGGCATTCGGGGAACTTCTCATTGTATTTAATACCTATTACTTTTAGGAAAAAAATTGTTTGAGAGAAAAACAAGTCTTCTAAAGTAATGGGGAAAAAATGTGAGAAATGACACAGAAGTATATCATGGAATGGTAGAAATATAACTGAAACTCTAATCAATTTCACAGCTGCTGGGCAACAGTTCGTGTTTTGTTTTGTGCGGATATCTTTGTATAATATTTCTGAAAAAAAATGCATTTGTTTAAGAAACAATTTTTTTCTTAATTGGAACATGGAAAAAAAAGAAAGAAAAAGAATATGCATCTTCATGACTAAAATAGGAAACAACCTGTTTATGGTTGAAAGTGTTCATTGTTTACACTAACAGATACGCCACTGGATATTTTCACAGCGAATGCAGGGATCATAATTATAAAGTCTTGAGTCAACCATAAAAGGACTTTTTCAAGTCCTAGGCCTATCCTGAAGAAAAAGAAGAGGAATGCAGATAGAAACAATGGAGTGATTTTGATGAGATTGAAGACTTCGTCTGGTCTACAGAAATATCACCAGCTTACTCTGTGAAGCGATCGTGTTCATACAGTATGTATAAACTTATTGAAGTACGGGACGAGAGACGGCATGGCTCTGCCCACCCTCCAGCTCTTTGCCGACCTGTATCGAATACAGAAAGAGATGAGCAGCAAACCATGTGGCTAAAGGCTGGCAAGCCCTCAACTGGAATGCAGAAGATCGAGAGGAAAAGGAGAGCGACAATACCTCCCCCTCACATACATCCACACTTAAGTTTGTCAACCTGATTCTCCATGACCTAGCACAAGATACTGATTGGGTATTACATCTACGTAGCAGAAGTTATGTCATCATCGACCCTAATCGATAGAACACCTTACTAAAGGGTGAAATTGAGCATGCGTTTAGTAAAGATAAAACATGTCAATGATGTTCAAAGTTCAAGGTAAAGAGCCCTTTTGACATGCCACTCTAACATTTTTTTTAAGTTATCAAAACAACTTGTAAAAATCAGATGGGGGTTTAAATGGTGACAAGTTAATGCAACGAATATGAAATAAATGTGAGAAATAAAGATCACATTGTGTTTTTGTTACATGCTATTTATCATTGTTGTTTGTCTAACTAAATCAAAAGAAGGAGAGGCTTTGAATAATTCAATTTTCTGTCACTATAGATAACATTTGATCGCTTTAGTTTGTTGGTTAAACATTGAGTAATCTTTTTCGTCTTAAGTTATTTAAATAACTCCTCCACAAAAAGAGTTGGCCAAGTTAGGGCTTTCTATACATTAGATAAGTTCACATTTTTTTTCGTGTTATTTATGTCTTATTTTACTGACAAAGAGCAGGGTTTTGTACACATTGAGAGACCATGTATATTCAGTGCAAACTGAAGTGATGATGAAGTCTCAGTCCAACCCACTAGACTCCTGTTTTTCTTTCTTACTTGGAGAGAAAACACAAGTTTCAGAGCATAATTATCATCTCCACATTCACCCGCTCGTGTAATTGGCATAAAAAATTACACATTGTATTTATGTTTGGCTCTCACCTATGTTCCTTCCATACAGTTCCTCTTTATCACGATCCTTCTCTTTCTCTTGTTGTTGTTGTTGTTGTTGTTGTTGTTGTTGCTGTTGCTGCTATTGTTGTTGTTGTTGTTATTGTTGTTGTTGTTGTTGTTGTTGTTGTTGCTGTTCTTCTTCGTCTTGGTTTAATTGTAGCTATCTTAGATATATTTAGATCACAGTTTTCCATGGTTGGCCACATCTTCTGCGATCAGTCAGCGTTAATTTTTAACCTTTTTTTTTTTTTTTGTAGTCCTTGGCATTCTTCGTCTCCATTGCATGATTCTTGAGTGGGGGCAAATTTGTTTTTCTCTACACTGCTAAATTGTCTCAACTTATGTTTGATTTTTTTTTATCTACCCTTTAAGGGCCTCATAGAATTTCAAACATGCAGAGAAAAATAAAATAAGCTGTTTGTTGCATAATGGTTTAAATTTATCCTTCATTTTTACCAGTTCATTCTGATAATCTTTTCGCAAAGCTGGCATAGTTATTCATTTAATCTCGAAGATTTGTTTTGGTTTTATTTTTTAAAGTAAATAAATCAAAACCAAAAACAGAAAGATTCGAAAAATTGTAATAAAAAAATAAGCTGTTTTATGTTTAAAAAAGAAAAGTGCTTCTGGTGCAAAAAACCAAAACAGATCATCTTTGATATTTAATTTATATAACCATGAGTCCCGTCGAGCTGATGGCAAATTTCAGTTGACTTGACATGACTGTAGGGCTACTAGGGTTTTGAACTTTCCTTCCCATTCACACTGCACACAGAGAGAATATGTTGATCTTTACCAAACATACATAATAGACTGGGTGCAAGATAGATCTCCACATCAGCATTCTTGTTGAAAGAAAAATAGTACTTTGTAAATGTCATGCATAGTCCTACCTCGTAAAGTTGACCTCTCTTTTGACGAAAGGTAGCCTAGCTTGAAGAGTTCTATTTTTAGCTATGATGTTGTAATCCGAAGAGTAAACTCTGGGAGTATTTTAGGGCAGGTCACAGGCAAGTACGCAGTACATAAAGTTCACTGATGCATTCAACGTTTACTGGGAGGTAACAGCTGATCGTCTGGGTAGATCAAACTCTAAGCTGTAGGCTCATTTAGATCTTCGCAATCGATACAAGAATACGTCAGGTT
The DNA here is from genome assembly GCA_033675545.1 of Elysia crispata. Lineage (NCBI taxonomy): Eukaryota > Metazoa > Mollusca > Gastropoda > Plakobranchidae > Elysia > Elysia crispata. The sequence goes on along the minus strand of JAWDGP010004927.1, from coordinate 1,970,941 downwards.
AATTGTGGAGCTAACTCAGCTAAGGTTCATCTAGATACTAAGAGAGAGAGAGAAATCCAGATTCTAGTGCAGCCAAAATTTAACTAATGTAGATCTAGTCTAGAATAGATCTCGATTTAGATCTAGAGATCTAGATTTCTAGATCTAGATTCCGGGAAAAAAAAAAGTTACCGAAGTTGCAAACTTATCAAACAGAGAAAAATTGACTAGATCTAGATCTAGGTCCAGCTTATTATTCAAGACCAAAACTAATCTTGACCAATCAAGATCTATACGTAGATTTGGATCTAAAAGAATTTTAAAGATTATAATTTGAAAGACGTCGCTCCAGACTAAAAAAAGGCCGAGATTTTCCAAGGTAAGTGAGACTCCTAGTTGTAATGTTTACTTTTGTAAGCAAGATCGTTCCACAGAAACAGTCCTTCAACCAGGCCATCAAAGTATAACTCTGTGCACCTTAGCTAGATCTAGATCTAGATCATCTAGATTCTAGATTTCAGATCAAATACTATGTAACTATTTTTGAAAAATCGTAGCAGAGCATCAAATTGTCATAGTAGTTCTTAGCAAATTATTATTATACAATCAAATTTTTAGTCTTTTAGGTGCAAAGTAGTTTGTAGATCTAGCATAACAGTGGCGACAAAGCGCACACATTTTGCATCACATGAAAGTACAGGTAATCGATTTTTTGGATGGTTATGTCAGTTGTTCTCGATTTTCCAAAATTATTCTGTAGGCCTACACTGAAAAACAAAGTAAATATTATACTTGAAACCAAGAAAGTAGTTTTGCTAGTAGGGAGGTGCAAAGGACACTGTAAATCTCTAGGGCGGCCTGATATTCTGTTACCTTTAATGAGCTTTGTAATTTTGTTTTTCGAATAGATAAGGTATTTACGATTCATATCCAAACCAGTCTTTCTTTCTCAAGAGTCTTAACTCTCAACAACAGAATTAATCAAATTTTAATTTTTCACAACTACTGTTTAAAATATGTGTTAAAGCCCAAAGGAAAGTAGAACTTTCTTCTGGAAATCTTTTTTCAGATGTCTACTGGTGAGCCTAAAGATACTGCTTCCTTTTTGAATGGACACGAGAATAATGGTGCAGGCTGTGAATTGAAAGTCTTTAAAAGAGAGCCTCAACACAGGTGCATATTTTATTTTTAACATTAATGCTGCAAGCATACATGCCTGATATAGAAAGTGACTATCTTATATATTGCTCTGTGTAAAAATCTTACCATTCTTGTTTTCTATGTCTAACATCTCTATGCCAACTTGCTAATAAGACAAAATTTGATTAGGGCCTAAATGTATATAGAGTGTTTGAACTGAAAAAAAAACAGGAGAATGAACTGTGCTTATATTGTAATTGTTGTCTTATCAGCAGATTGGTATAGAGATGATAGACTAGAAAACAAGAATTGTAAGAACTAGAAAATTGAAAATCTTGTTTCACTTGCTTTGGATTGATAAAGATAATTAATTTTCCATAAGATCATCAACATTTTGCTTTCTCTGGGTACAACGATGGTCAGGTAGTGCAGTGGTAGCATAAAGTTTACTGTGCACTTTAGAAACAGCAGAGTATAAATTACTTTAATTCAATAAAGTGTTACTGTAAGAGTTTAAAAAATACTTTAGAACTAATTTTTAAACCAAAAACTATTTCATGAAGACCCTAAGTTAACTTGGGTCAAGAATCAATTCATTTTACATGATTGTGTTCTGTGAAACACTTGTTTTACAAGCTTCTTTTGATGTATACTGCTAGAAAAAACCCTGAAAGATGACCTTACAGTTATACTATCATTATGTATTTATATAGTAGACCTGTAGGCTCAAGCATGGGTCAATTGTAAGCATTAATTAAAATGGGACATTTGACTTCCTTTTTAGCTAGTATTTTATCAGAGTGAATATTGCATTCCTAGTTCCAATGTTAATGGAAAGATGTATTGAAGTTCAAAAGGATCTCTACATATGCTTTATTGACTATTCTAAGGCTTTTGACAAGGTAAAGCATGAAAAGTTGTTTGAGATGCTGAATCAGCTAGATATTGACGGAAAAGACTTGAGGGTGCTTAGAAATCTCTATTGGGATCAAACTGTTGCGGTAAGGGTAGGTGGAGAACTCAGTGAGTACACAAATTTTAAAAGGGGGGTAAGACAAGGTTGTGTGATGTCACCAGACCTGTTCAACTTGTACAGTGAAGTAATTTTAAGAAACTTGGATGGAAGTGAAGGACTCAAAGCGAATGGTGAAAATCTGAACAACCTAAGATATGCAGATGATACTTCTCTATTAGCAGGATCGGAAGAGGATTTATAAAGGCTTCTAAATATTGTTGTAGAAGAGAGTGAAAAGCTGGGATTGTCTCTAAATGTAAAAAAGACTGAATGTATGGTAGTATCTAAGAAGAAAAACAATCCAGAATGCAAGCTTTTTAGCAAGGGAGAACAAATCAGGCAAGTACAGAAATTCAAATACCTAGGATATACATTGACATCTGACGGTAAATGCAAGACTGAAATTAAGAAGAGAATAGCCATTGCAAAGGCTTCTTTCCAAAAAATGAGCACCATTCTTAAAAATAGAAATATATCATTTTTAACCAAATTGAAGGTTTTGAAAACATATGTGTGGTCTATACTTTTATATGGATGAGAAACTTGGACAATAACTGCAGAAACCAAGAAAAATTTAGAGGCAGCGGAAATGTGGTTCTACAGGAGAATGTTAAGAATATCATGGAAAGAAAAGAGGACAAACGAATCGATATTAGAAGAAACGAACCAAGAGAGATCCGTCATAAAAACAATAAGGAAAAGGCAACTGAAATTTTTAGGTCACATATGTCGCCATAAGGGACTGGAATTTTTATCTCTTACAGGCAAGATAGAAGGTACAAGAAGCAGAGTTAGACAAAGGATTACATTTCTTGATAGCTTGAGCTCTTTTATGACAGGAAACAACAAAGACAACATAGCCTTACTGCGGATGACAGAAGATAGGGACAGGTGGAGAATCATGATCGCCGATGTCTGTTCCAGACAGGGCATTTGAGACAGACATTTATCAGAGTTGATGCAAGTTTTCATTTGTACTTTGCAGAATTTTTGTCAATAGAGGTTTGCATTTGGACAAAATCAAGTTTTATGGCTTTGATATGGATTACACTCTTGCTGGTGAGAAAAAGTCATTCTTTTGTTTTGAAAGATATAGATTGTAAAAATATTCTTATGGTAACTCTCTTGCCTGCAAGTTTGTTTTTTTCCATGCTCCTAGTGGTTCATGTAATTCTACATTTGTACAAAATTTAGATATTAAACTTTTCTTTTAAAATTTAGCAGCATTTTCCCCAGATTGAGTTATATATGTAATATTGCATTATTTATTATTATTATTATTATTATTATTATTATTATTATTATTATTATTGTTGTTGTTGTTGTTGTTGTTATTATCATCATCATTATTATTATTTTTTACACATAAAAGTTGAAGGTTGCTGACCAAATTGTATCACTGCACAACTTATGACACACCAAGGATAGATTGCAGCAAAGGTTTGTAGTATGAAATCTGATTGGTATCACCTCTCTCTAAAATTGAACAAGCTATCCTGTTACAGCCATACCAAGACCATTTCTCAAGGAAACATCAAATTTAAAGTTTGAATTTTAAGTCTATGTGAACAGAAACTATTTTATATTGTCTGCCTCTGTTTTTCACCCCCAGGGTTGTAAAATATTGACTGGTTTGTCTTCTTTATTCAGTGTACAAGTCTCCAGTCTATGAAACCATGGGGTTTAACCTTCTCAAGCAGCGCCTCATCCAAATTGGTTATCCAGAGGCCATCATGGCATTTGAATATGACCCATCTTTTCCTGTCAGGTAGTTTTATCGTTTTTTTTTTCCTTTCTATTGTTTTTTCATTAGTAATGGGAGAAGGACACACAGACAGCATTGTGTACCTGAGTGTTCCTGTCTCCCAAGTGCCATAGGTATTATTATGCTATGGGTGAGCAATATATGTATATTATGTGTCATGTGTTTAACAATTAAATGCGCAATAATTTCTAAAAATCTGCTCTCCATATGAAAAGAATGAAAAAGTAAAACATAGTGCATATGAGGAGTCAAAATATTTCAAATATTTCATTGAGTCCTTACTATACTTTTCACATGAAATTTAAAAAAACAAATTGAAATTTTATATTTTTCTTGATGATCATGTTGGATAATTGTTGATTGATGGAAGATATAAAGCCGAAACTTAAAAGCATGCAAAGATTTTGTGATTTTGGGTCTGAAAAAAATTTCTTTTTTGAAAATTATTCTTATTTCTTTGACTTGCTCTTCTTGAATTTGAATAGATTTTTTATTGATTCAAATGTCCAATTTATTGAAAATGAATATTGCAGGGGCTTGTGGTTTGACAAGATGTTTGGGAATCTTCTTAAAGTGGATTCACATGGCAACATACTTGTATGTGTGCATGGATTCAAATTTCTGAAACCGTGAGTAGAGAGAATTTTGTTATGCAAACTCCCTTGTAAAAAGTAAGGCAATTTGGCACAACTGTTAGTGTGGGAGACTAACGTGTAGGCAGAAATAGGAAATGGTGAATTAACTCTATAGGTTGTGCATCAAAACTGTTTTGGAAAGTTATAACTCTTTGCGTTAATTTGATGAAGGAAACATGAAATTAATATGATTAGTAAATATGTACGACTGGAAAGATTTGTAACCTAGTGATTGTCAACTAAGGAAGCAGTTACTTTTCTTTTTTTCAGTAGCAAAAGTTGAAAAGAAATAAAGAGTTGTAAAAGTGTGCTTACTTTACAGAATATGAATCCACTTATTCATTGAAATACTTTAGTCCATTTCAGATGCAAAAAAATAAAGTCTGAGACAGTTGTATTGATTATTTTTCCTCTCTTTTAGACATGAAGTTGCTGAACTATACCCAAATAAATACATCCAGTTGGACGAAAGAAGAATATACATCCTTAATACACTGTTCAACATACCAGGTATACATGGTTTTACTAACTTTGAAACTGTCTTAAAACTTGTTCTGATATGATACAGTTTTAATACAACTTAACCACTTCAATGTACAGTTTGGCATCAATGCTTTAATTAAGAGCAGTTTAAATTGTGTTCGTAAACCAAAGTATTAACTTGCATCAATATGTGTATGATTAGATATCGGCATGTGTACATGCATTGTTTAGCTTTCCTATTGTTTAAGGTATACATAAATTATGTGTCAATTACTGTTGTGTATTTCACTGAGGGATATTGATTTATTTTTCTCCTTTTCTGAATTTTAACTTTCTAGAACTTCAAAATAATATGATTTAATCTAAACTGAATCCTAGAAAACTGTATTTTCTGTTGTTCCCATTATTTGTGCTACATAGAAAATGAGTTCTTAGAACATAATTGTCATAGAAAACATTTTCTTTTTACAGAAACTTATATGCTAGCATGTGTCATCGATTACTTTGCCAACCACAAAGATTTCACACAGTAAGTGAATCTTTAGAATGAAAATGTGTTATTTTTTTACAGATATCATTAATGTGAGGGTAAATTCGTGAGGAGTACAAGTCGACACATTGTTTTTATGTATGGAGTCTTTTATAGAGGGATGTTTGTTTTTTTTTTATATAGGACCTACCCAGTTTGAAATATGCACTAATGCCTGTCTCTCGATTCATTATGTTTCTTCTAACATGTAACGTACGTTTAGCCTATTTGTGCTTGAACAAGGTGTGAGCTCAATCAATGAATCGATCACTATCTTCACTCAGTAAACATAAATGTGCATCAATTATGGTCAGTGGTGTGACAGGTATAAACAACAGCAACATTAAATGTCATGACATCAACAGTAACAACTGACCATCTGAGACTCTCTGTCTCTGTCTGTCTCTCTCTGTCTCTGTCTCTGTCTCTCTCTCTTAAGTCTCTCTTCTCTTACCTCTTTCTTACTTTCTCTCTACCTCTCTTACTCTCAGTCGACCTATCTATCTACCTCTCTATTCTTTCTCACTCCATTTCTTTTCTCATCAACCAAATCTTTTTTTTCTCTTGCATTCCACACTCTTTTTGCAACCAAGACGAAAAAAGTAGTATGGCTTGAAATCCGAATGCTTCTTAAATTTTTGTCTTGTTCTTTTTTGTTATTTTGGTGTTATTGTACTGGAAACAGCCTGTAGATAGTAGGTATTAAACATAAATCAGATTAATTTATATTTATATGTTTACATTATTGTAAAGTATATTTGATTTACACATACACTTTCTGTTTTGTGTCAGCTCAAAGCACGGAGTTTCATCAGGAACAATCCACATGTCATACAAGTCCATATTCCAGGATATCCGAGGTGCTACAGACTGGCTGCACATGCATGTAAGTTGCAGTTACAACAGCTTTGCCATGTATTTCATCTTAATCACTTCAGATACAGGTCCTTGATCATATCATTTGTTCTGTTTTTATCCCTCAAGGCATGTCTCCTTGACTCATGTATGGTCTCTGTCTCTGGTGGTGTATCTCCGTGATTCTATATATAGCTCCACAGGAATAAAACATCTGAAGGTCTAATTAATCCACAGGAATAATACATCTGAAGGTCTAATTAATCCACAGAAATAATACATCTGAAGGTCTAATTAATCCACAGGAATAATACATCTGAAGGTCTAATTAATCCACAGGAATAATACATCTGAAGGACTAATTAATCCACAGGAATAATACATCTGAAGGTCTAATTAATCCACAGGAATAATACATCTGAAGGACTAATTAATCCACAGGAATAATACATCTGAAGGTCTAATTAATCCACAGGAATAATACATCTGAAGGTCTAATTAATCCACAGGAATAATACATCTGAAGGACTAATTAATCCACAGGAATAATACATCTGAAGGTCTAATTAATCACATGCTGCAATATGTGCTGTCCCCTTGTCATTTTATATAAGTCTTTCTAGATAACTATCCTATTGTCCCTATTTCACATAATTAGTCTCTCTAAGCATATATAAGGGCAATAGATTAAAGATCTCTTCAGAGGCTTGTAGAACCCATGAACCTGAAGCTTATCCTTGTTTCAAATTGTTTTATGCAGATGGATGACATGTTGATCATGCCCAGCACAGGTTTTTACCTCAGCTGAAGCAGATCCACACTTTATCACTTTATGGTGAGAGGACACATCATGTGAAGTGTCTTTCCTAAGCAGGAAATCATGGGTCCAGTTTCGGGATCCACACCTTAATTCATCTATTATCTTCCTTTTTTGTCTTTATATGCTGCCTTTCCTATCTTTTCCCCCTCATCACATAACTGAAATAGCTGCATAGAAATGTTAACATTTTGTTAACAAGTAATAGTTTTGCATGAGCTTGAGGTATTATTGCTGCTTATATATTTGTACTAAGAGCCACACCCTTGCCGTCTACAGTTTCATAGATGTCTGTTTTGGGATTGCCCAATCTTTGCAGCCACTCATCAGGATATGTTCCACATAGCACGGAATAAGTTCATCATCTAGCCTTAATGAGGGTACATTCCTGTCTTCATTTTATGGAAACTCATTTAGGCTTTTTTTTATTCTTGATGAGACTTCAATGTTTTATATAATTACTGCTTGATATTATTTTTTGAATTTTTTTTTTTTTTTTAGACAAATTCTAATGTGAGATGAGAGTTTAAGAATGTTTGGTGGTAAATTGTTTCAATTTTCTGGTGTTTCAGGGTGACCTAAAAGCCTGCACAATGGAGAATCTGGAGAAATATGTGCACAGAGATGAGAAATTACCCGTCCTCCTTGACAGGTAATAAGTGCTGCTTTTTTAAATTGGAGACCAACACCTCAGAGCCTACAAAATCTGAAGGCTACAACCTAAGCTTTATTTGTTATGTCTCTTGTTGTTTTGAATCGTATTGCAAGTTGAAAACTCCAGCGACTGGTCATCTCACCTTAGACCCATGCCCAGTCAGACATGGATTAACACAGTGGTGTAATATGTTGTTGTTAAGTTTACTAGAAATGCTGGAAGCTATGAGTTTAGGGCATTTACCGTGATTTATGAAAGACATTCTTCGTATGTTGAACCCCTGCTCGACAGCGATCTGTCTGATATGCAGAAAAGACCTGAGATCATCGTGTTTTAGATGGACTATATCAACCAAGTAAGTTAACTTGGTAAAGGGGTTTGAGAAGAAATTTTACAGCAACACTTTAACACATTCCGTACCACAAACAGAAAATCCCTGTGCTCCGTTGGTGTCACTACCTGCCAGTACACGGGTATATCCCATTCTCTTAGAACAGGGATACCCTTTGCCTATTTAAGTGCTATAAATACCGAATAAAATATGTTGCACTGATCTTCTTTGACAATAGAGAAAAGAGAAATCACTCTAATCAACCTTTTTCCTCGCAAACGTGGAATCCCCATGTTGCAATATACGATTTCTTTATTTTCTTTTTGTTTTTCTTTCCTCCATCCCAACCCCCTCAAAAGCATTTTTTTATTTGATTTCAGACTCCTTACCTTTTTATAAGGTGTAGCAAACATTCCTCGTGATTACATTTCAAACAGAATTAAAAAATTGATGGAGATATGCATTTTTCATGGTGTACTCAATTTAAATCTAAAAATTAAAAAATTTACTTGGGCTGTGGATGCGGATAGTGGTGAATTTACCAGGTATGAATAGCGTTGACAATATGCTCGTTTTTTGTACAAATATACAGGCATTTTTAGCTCCTCATCCAAACACCACTGGAGAATTAATATTGCATGATTTTATGGTATATAGAAAGTTACAAATAACCGTTAATTATATTTATTGTTTTTCAGAATAAGACAAGTTGGTGCCAAAACTGTCCTTATCACAAACAGCGGTTACGAATACACTGATGTGAGGAGGTTGAGCATGAAATGTGGAAGATTTTTTAAATTATTTTTTTCGTCATAAACTACTTTTGATAATTTAATTTTGCAAATGATAACGCCACTGTTTTCAATCATGATGAATGTCTTTAAATTTGCAAGCTGTTTATAACTTTTGCAGTGTGGCAACATCTGATTCTAAGTTTGAGAAATTACAGAACTATAGAAATAAAACCTCTAATTGTTCTTTCATGACTTCTTAAGACTGCAAATTCATATTTAATGTAAAATGTATTAATCAAAGTTATTTTATAGTTCTGCTCACCAACTTTCTTTGTACTCGGTCAGAAATCATTTTTCATTAAATTGGGATAATGATAAATTCCACTTTTCTTTGAGTTTTATTTGCTAGGCATACTTTTGTAATTTTCGTGAAATATAAGGTGTTTTGTAAAATTTGTTAGAAAGGGACTACTGATGAGGACACAACCAAAACATGATTGAAAATGGCACAGTCTTTTTAGGGGCATGGATGTCAGTTATTAGAAAAAAAAAAAGATAAAATAATATACTTACTACAATTCACTTTTTTTTTAAATCTCTTTTTTAATCATCTTCTTGCCAGAAAATAATGGAGTATCTCCTAGACTTTCCAAGAGAGGTGAGGCTTAAAAGAATTATGTAGTACTATGTGAAGAGTTTAATAATGTTACTGTAGACACTTCCATGCATTTAATAAGTATTAATTTTTCTTTAAATTATCTTAATAAGACATTTTTTCCTTTGAGACACGGTATGCTTGGTTTGAAATTATTCTCCACTTTTTTGTTCTGTAACCATTTAGAATCACCTCTTTATGTTGCTAACTTGCTTTTTTAATTAGCAGAATAAAGGAAAAAAATACATTAAAATTCCATTAGTTGGTAACCACCACAAATAATAGCATGTCAAAGATTTCTTACGAAAGTTTCTCAGTAAGGTAAATGCACATTATTTTTTCTTTCTAAAATCTACTGGTCTTTTGATTTGCTTTAATGCTCTATATATGAAGATATCAAGTAAAAATCATTGTGCCTTAATAATTAAAGGAGGTTAAGTATCTGGAAAGGGTACTGTTTTCTTCATTCCCCTTTAGAATGGGGCTAAATAAGTCTTATTTGGTGGCTGATTTAGATAGCTCTACACAACTAGATTCTTAGGGGAACGAATAATGTGAAATAAGGAATGGAGTATGGAGAGGCTTAGCTGGCAGTTTTCAGTGCTGAGCAATAGCTTGGTGCATTGTTTTGGCACCTTCTTAAGTCACAGACACCATCAGAGGTCCTTGCAAGTATAGTGATATTGTTGTGCCTACTTTAAGGCTCAAAACCAGACTAGAAGTCTTAATGCTCTACCAAATCACTTGTCAACTTCCTATCATGAGCGTTTCAAACTGTTGGAAGTGATGATATAACTCCGATGTCACATCATGCATAACTTGATTTTTCCTGAGCCTAACCATTATTTTTTTGTGGTAAATGACAGGGTGGAGGGGGGAGAGGGGGCGTCAAGCATTAGAAACGAAAGGCCTCAGATTTCCTTGTCATAGATTGAGCCATCATATAAACAAAAGTGATCTTTTTATAATCTTTTTGAATCACCCATTACATTTTGTCTTCTCAAAATTTTTTGAACATACAGAATTTACTATGTCAGATCATGGCTTAGTGCATTGAGATTCTTGTTTGTACTGATAAGTCCTCTTGCTATAGTTAGTGCCTTGTCTTTCACAAACTGTTATGTGTCTATCGGTTTTTCAATGTCTTAAGGCTCCAGTGTGTGGATCATCGCCTTCTCCTAAGCTCTGCCAAACTTCCTTTGAAACCAAGCTACCAGTGTATCACACAAATATCACTCTAGAAAAAATATGGCTTGAGAGGAGGTATAAAATATTTAATTCTTCCAACACAGATTGGAGTCTATGTGTCTTCCTACTTGAACAACTAATGTAATGTCAATAAAATAACAAGGTCTAACACAGATTTGGAAGCCAATAAAATACAAGAAAATGAAAAAAATCATTTTAAATCAGTAAAGTGAATAAGTAAAAACTTTTCAATCATAAGAAGCTTTCAAGACTTTAGCACAATGCTGTTTTCAATGATGGCTGGAATATCCAAAACTTCTGTACAACCTCTGCCTAACACAATATTTATTTCTTATATATCAAGGCAGCTTGATAGATGTTGTGTGTAAAGCTGCACATGAAAATAATAGAATTGAAACTTATGTTCTTCACAGGGAAAGCGGCACTGGACAAGCTATTGGGATTGTGTTGTGGTTGATGCCAAAAAACCACTTTTCTTTGAAGACGGAACCATTTTAAGGCAGGTTGACACGGTGGGTAGCTAGTGGTTTTAACATCATACTACAGAGAAATTTGGTTTGATTTTATTGTAACCCCTTCACTGCAACTTATTTTTCGTATATTTTTTCTAAAAATGTATTTTGGAAGGAAGTGTGTAATAAGTCCATGCCAAACACTAAGATTGTCCAAACTTTTTTTTTGAAGTTTGTGCATGATACACTACCACATAGAATAGAGATAGGCCTACATATTTTGCTTACATTTTACAAACATATTTACCCAGAGGTGTAAATAAACAAAATGTCCATGTATTACATACTTTGGCTTTTGGGTCATCTACTGTCTATTAATTTACATCCCATCAAAGATTTGAAAAAATATGAAAGGTATAAGTATATCAAAAATGGATAAGTTAAAGAATTAGGCTACAGACATAAAGCTTCAAGTGAGAATCCATTCATATTTGGTCAGAGTATGGACTTGGTGCATGTAACTATCATGATCAGACACAGGCCTTTGGGCAATTTCTTTCTGCTTTTTATCTCAGTCTCATTCTCACCCTCTTGGCAATCTGAGCTTTATAATTTTTTGTTCTGAGTGAGCATAAAGATTGAAGTGTCAAAGTGCAGAAAAAATATTACTTTCTCTTTTTTAGAATTTTTTTTTTGTTCTTGTTTCACAGGACAATTGTAAAATTTAAAAGAAAATTTATCCAGATCAGTCATGACTAAGCAAACGTAAAAGCCAAAGATCAAGATGAATCACATTTAATCAAATTTATTCAACAATTTAGGGGTACACCACTCAGTTTACTCTGTGATATGGAACTTGGATAAATGTTGTCAGACTGAAACAGCTTCATGCACTTGTGTGGAAACGAGTAGTAAAAGATATGTCAAGATCAGAATAAAATCAGAGAACTATATTGGCTAAAAATGGAATAGGGTCTTTACTTTTTCTCAAGTACTTTATCACTTCTGCTTTTAAATCAAATAAAAAAATTTTTAGTGTCTAAGTGAAAAATGTGTTTATCAATTGTCTTAAACAGTAAATATGTTTTATTATGAAAAATGTCTAAATGGGCAGTACTTATAACAAAGCCAAAATAAGCTAAATGTGTCCTTCCATGAAATATATTTTGACCTCAAGCTGGATCTCAGGAATAAATCACTTCTCATATCAAAAATACATAGAACTTAAAGAATAGATAATACCATTCTTCATTGAGAAGAATATCCTCCTTTCATTTTATTGTAATTGTGTGTATGTCACAGAGTACAAAAGCCTTAAGTATAGGCCATCACATGGGTCCTATCAAGAGTGGAGAGATCTACTCAGGAGGTAAGATTGCTGTTGTGGTTTTAAACATTTTTATCCCTTGAGGAGCATTAACATATGATGGCTTCCTTTTTTTTTCTTTTTCTTTTTTTTTTTTAAATTTTCCTGCAACTCTATTAGTGGTAGGAAAATTGTAGGACCAGGAAATTGGATCTTTTGCATGAGTGATTTTGTTCATGTCAAATGATATATTCTTAATGAAATTTACTAAAGGAGTTAAATGAAATCACATAGTGTCTCTTTTTTTAAAACTATTTGTGGGTGATGTGTTTTAAATAATGTAAATTTTTTTTCAAATACAATTAAAGGGGTAAGGCTTACCCAATCAAATATAAGGTGTACTTCTTCTCCCAAATGTTTTTCACCCAGAAAGTTGATCCTTTTTTCAAATAATAAGTTTGTCATCCTACATCTCTTAACTGAGTATTTGGGGGTGAAAAGCAGAGAAGAGAAAAAAAAAAGCAAACAAAACAACCAAAAACAAGCTGGATTAAGATTCTTTGGCCATAGTAACTCCACTTGAAGTTGAAAATTTGTGAAGTACACATAATACAGTTTTGGACCATACTCTTTTTTTTTTACAAATTTAAAAAGATATTAAATTCTAGGAGAGTTGAGTTTTCTGTGGCATGATCTCAAAGTATTCTTCTTCTTTAGATTGCTCCATCCCCTGGCTTTTATCTAGCAATTTTAAACTGCTTCCTCCTTTATGAACAATTTGCATTCCGTCTGGAAGCTGTTTGATGGAGCTTCAATTTTTTTTGAGAAGTCGGAATAGGCATTTGGTTTCAAACTGGACATTTTAACTTTACCATGAAGAAATTTAACTCCAATTTTTGCTGTTCCTATGGCAATTTTAGTCATTGAAACAAAATTCTTTACCGCAGTCAAGTCTGAAATTTTATGCCTGTTGATTTAGAGAGTGTAAGTGAATTATGTGACAAATGAGTGTCTTACTTACGCACTATAAAGGACAAAATTCTAGGTTATGATATGTCTTGAATTTGAAGAATTCAACTATTGCTGTGTCGAAAATCAAAACGGTTTATTTTTATCTCTGTTGTCTTGCTTTTTCTCTCAGGATCATGTGAGGTTTTGTCTCGTCTTCTTGGAGCTAAAGGCAGTGATGTGCTCTATATTGGGGATCACATCTTTGGTGACATCCTCAAGTCAAAGAAGATCCGTGGCTGGAGGACATTTCTTACTGTACCAGAACTGACCACGGAGCTGCAGGTGTGGACTGACAAGAAACACCTGTTTGAAAATCTCACTCGCATCGAGGTGATGCTGTCTGATCTTTACAGGTTGGTCACAATCCTACACTTCAAAGGTGCAGGGTTGGAAATTCTACTAGCACAACGTTTATTACACATTTTCACCAAGTCATTAAGTCTGTATCTTTTTTGCCAATGGTTACAGATTAATTTTCAATTCTTTAAAAATTTCATGCGCGGCTTAAAAAAAAATAAAGATGAGACTAAGAAAAAGCTACATGTTAAGCTTGAGGCCATATAAATAGAAATTCTCTTTTAAATGACTTTGCATGTATCCAGTATTTAGACAATAAAGTGTCAGCACATGTGGAACTACACAGGGCTTGTGGCCTGAATTTAAATTTTTAATTTTAAAATGAAACATGAATGCTTTGGGAATCTGCGCTAGTAAAGGATGGGGAAATAATGTCAAATATTAGAAATGTTCATAGTCTAACATGGCATTATGGTTTCTCCTTACAGGCATTTGGACAGCAGCACCACCGTACGTCCAGACACAACAACAATAAACAATGCCTTAAGGGTAAGTAAGCCTGTTGTGTGCCTAGGTATAACCGTATTTTCCATAGCAGGGTTACTCTTTTTTTGTTTTCAGTTTTGAATTTTTAAACTCTGGCCTGACATAGCTGTTTTCAAACTGACCTGTAATAACCATAGGAGCTAAATATAAAAGTTCATTGCCCCAGGGTTAAATTGGGTGTGTGTTCAGCTCAGAGATAATAATATCACAAAAATAGCTCCACACTCTCTCTCTCTCTCTCTCTCTCTCTCTCTCTCTCTCTCTCTCTCTCTCTCTCTCTCTCTCTCTCTCTCTCTCTCTCTCTCTCTCTCTCTCTCTCTCTCTATCTATATATATATATATATATAAGTAAAATTAAATGCCATTAAGAACATTGTAGTTTGATTATTTCCATCAGAGTAAAGTCTGGTAAGCAATCGTTGTATCAAACATGTTTTGTTGTTGTTTATTCAGGGAGTCATCCATGAACTGGACATGTCCTATGGAATGCTAGGCAGTCTATTCCGAAGTGGTAAGTTTTACACTACCTTTCTGGGCCGTAAGGCTGGAGGTACTTATTATTTCTGGAATGACACTTGTGAACTTGACAATTGAAAAACAAACAACAAAGAGAAAGCAGAAAAAAACAAAAACAAACAAATCATAATTTGCATTGAAGCTTAGGAACTTGTGTCCATACAAAAGTCTAAAGAAAGTCTCGGGAGAATATTACAACCTATAGCCTGAAATGTATCTCTTTATGGCTTTTCATTGAAATCAAGATTGATTAATAGTTATTTCATGTAATTTGATGAACATTTATACACATAGACCTTGTTTTTGTGCCTTTGAATGAAAGCTTTTAAATACAGAAAACTGTTAACTCAAGTTTATAGCACTGATGCTGTTTTAAAGTCTTGTTACAGGCAATCTGTTTTTCTTATTGAATAAAACTATGGTGCATAATAGTTTCTAAATTTTTTTATACATGAATATACTCCTTAATCTGAGTTTTGTCATATGGAATTTGGGTTGGTCTTTGGGTACATTATTTCTTCAAATTTTCTTTTTGTTAAGCAAGGGATAGGATTGGTGAAATGGGATCCAGTGCTGCTGGGTAATGAATGTCGGCTTCATTGTTCTCAACCCAATTCTCTACTTACTGGGCTTTGTGGCTTCCTTATGATATGTGGTTAAAATAAGCATGAGATTGTACATGGGTAAAGATTTATTCCATCTCTTAAAGAGATGTATGACACAGTGCATATCTAGACTTATGACACATACCCCAAAAAAGCACACTTTCCTTTTCTTCATTTTTTCTTTCAGAAGTCCTTATGATATAGATCTATTGTGATTGTCATGAAGAACTATAATTTAGCAACAAAAAAAATACAATCAACGTAATAATGAATAATGAATAATACCCTGTTGTTGTATAAAGCAGAGCTTAACCTTCACAAGTTGTTTGCTATGTGTTAGGCATCTGTAGTTCTCCAGCAGTTATTAACTAAGTTAATCTTTGCTTCTTTGATCTTTCATGTACGGAGACTCCTGAAGTCACTCCTAGGATTAATTTTTTTCCTTGGTTATAATATTGAAGAGATATAAATAGAATGGGGAGAAGGAAGATGTTATTTCAATAATCAAATAGAATGGTAATTTCAAATGCTTTGATTTCTACCTTCTTATTCTACTTCTAGCCCGCAGCTGCTGTGAGAATATTTGGACATTTTCCACTTTCTGCTGTCATTTTAAAATCTAAAGTATATTTTACACTGTACCATATTTATGGTCCTATTAGATTTCTATTACATAAAGTTTACAGCAATCTGTTGTCTATATAACATTTGTTAGTAGATTTATGGTCAAGAAAACCGTTAAGAAAATTAAAAAAGAAAAAATACAGAAGTCATATTTGTCAATCTCTAATAACCAAAAACTTGTGAAAGAATCCCAATGAGAATATGGATGTACCTGCGAACTAAGCTTGAATTGAATATTTTTTATCTTTCCAACTGAACAAGCTGCTCTGTAGCAGCTTGACTGAGTCATAGATAAGACATAAAGGAGAATTGAGCTCTCGCTGGTAGGATTAACATTAAGGGGTATAGCCTTCCTCCAATCAAGCTGCTATTGTAGTGATATCATAATGATTGAAATGTGCGTCATCATCTCTCCACATAAAGCATTCCTCTCGGACTTGCCTGTGCACCCAGCAGCATGGGTAAACTAGTAAGGTCGATCTCGCTGCTAACCTGCTTGTAAGCATGCCTGATGTTACACATTTCTCTCTCTCCCTCTCTCTCTCTCTCTCTCTCTCTCTCTCTCTCTCTCTCTCTCTCTCTCTCTCTCTCTCTTTCTCTCTCTCTCTGTCTCTCTGTCTCCCTCTCTCTCTCTCTGTCTGTCTGTCTCTCTCTCTCTTAATCTCTTTGTGTGTCCTCTCTTCATCTCTTTCTCTGCTCCCTTTCCCTATCTCTCTCTCTCTCTCTCTCTCTCTCTCTCTCTCTCTCTCTCTCTCTCTCTCTCCCTCCCCCCTCTCTGTCTCTCTCTCACTCAAGTGCTTCCATGCTGAGTTTGACAGTTTGACAGTTCTTACTAATATATTACAAGAGCTTATAGATAGAGAAAGATGTAGCTTTTAATTTTTTAGTGTATTTTTTCCTTCCATGCAGAGAAAAATTTTTAGTGTATTTTTTTTCTTCCATGCAAACAAACATTTTTTTTAATGAAATCTGTACAAAGTGAATTCGAGATGTTATTTTGCCCTTCTCGTTAGATGTCTTTTTCGGCCTTATGTGATTCATGGCTTGTTTGTCTTTGCAAACTAGATATCATTTCTAAACACTTTGCCCATTATTTTTTACTCTTCTTATACACTGGAAGTGGAAAAAGCTATCATTTACATGCTTTTTTTTGCATTTATGACCTCTAACTCCTTCTGATTAGAGTCATATGCATTCCGTGCAATCTATCTCAACCCTAACTTTTTGTGCTAAGTTTGTTTATTAATGCAAAATATGTATTAGATATATTTATCATAAAAATTACCTACATGTAGCATGTTTAGCTACTAATAACACTGCTAAAAGATGTTCAGTTACTTGGTGCGTTCAGAGAAGAAGATGTAATACCTAAGGTTTTGTGATTTTCAATTTTAAATGTTTAAAGGAAGATTTCCACCCTCCAAAAAAAAAAAACCTAACAAACAAACCAAAAACCCCTCAATATTAGTTTAAGTTTCCTTTTTCTTATCAAAGCCAATATCAAGATAGTTTACCTTTTCTTCTTTAGCTTACTTAAAATTCTATATCAGAGTGTCAGAGAAACAATTAAAAAAAAATTCTTTTCCATTAATCAAAATAAACAAGTATATTTTTGGATGATTTTCTCAAAAGTAAGTCTATCATGTTTTCTTCAGAGAACTGTAAGAGCTGGAAATAAAATTTAGTAGCAGTATATCTCCATTAAATCAGAAAGCAAGGATTTATTTGGTTCAAGCTATAGATAGCTACACGTTCAGCAAACTTTATCATTGTTACAATTATTGAGAAAAGTTTGAATGTGATTCTTGGTCAAAGATATTGGACTTAGGTCTTGATTTGCATTGTTCAAATCACATTTTAAATAAATGCTTTTGGAACTGACTAAAACCTGTAGAAAACACCAAATAAATTTAGTATTAGGGTTTTCAATAATCAAAGTAGTGTGCCTTAAGTGGGACATGTAAACTCTACCGATCAAGAGGAATGCGTGTGTAACTGGTTTCATTGCATTTTTTCTTCAAGGAAGTTTCCAATAAATTCAAAATTCTGATCCACAAGAGCAAACAAGCAGTGTGATATAAGCAAAGTGTGTTGACATGCTCTTGGTTGCGGTGCACTCAACTCCTATTTTGATGAGTGGTACTAACAATAACATCCTCCCTTGGTGACATAGTGTCACCTGCATGGTTTTTAAAGTTAAAGAAACACACTTTTTATTTATTTTTTTTTTTTAAACATTTCTTCAGAATTTTTGCAACTAAAATTTATGAGCAACTCATTGTAAAGATGGCATCCCCCATTATCATTTTATCTCCAATACCATCTTATCTTTAACATGATAAAAGAGGCCTGTATCAAACATCCTCTATCAGCCTACCTCAAATACCCTATTGGTAGCACTATCCTACCATGAATAATTACTATCAGTCCATCTGAAGTATCTTTCAGTCTTATTTTTTTTTTTCTTTCTCATCATCTTTTCTCCCACTCAACCCATAACGTCCTATCAGCATTGTCACACTGTCATCTTTTGTGCAATTCCATTGCTAATGTTATGGGAAGAATATTTTTATATATATATACATTATTTACTTCTTTCAAATTATTGTTTTAAAGATATCCTATATTGCTACTTGAAATCTTACAAATATCCGCCAATTTCTTCATCTGCTTTTCAATCTATTGATTCCCAAAGGAGCAAAGCAAAGCAGCAGAGACAGAATGTTACATTAAAGAGCTCTAAAAATATCTGCCTCTATTTAAAAATGTCACATTCAAGAGCTCTAAAAAGATCTGCCTCTACTTAAGAATGTTCACATTAAAGTGCTTTAAAAAGATCTGACTTTAATGAAGAATGTAACTTTACCCTAAAGTGCTCTTAAAAGATCTGCCTCGACTTAAACTGTGCCTCTCATTTTTACACTTCATTTGAAGGTGAGGAAATATATGGGAAGAGATTTTCCATAGGATTTAGTGCTGCAATGAGATTTGAACCTGAAACCTTAAGGTCCACAAGTGGAGGGTCTACGTGGCCTCACTATACACCATCCCATCTTTAATATCATTCCATAATGAGTAGTGATCTGAAAAGAACCAGTATATAAAAATTGACATTTTTTTGTGTGCGATGACTATTCCAACATCCAGGATCAAGACAAACATTTTTTGCTTCCCAAGTGCGAAGATATGCAGACATCTATGCAGCATCATTCTTGAACCTGCTGTACTATCCATTTTGTTACATGTTTCGGGCTCCTGCCATGCTGGTCAGTAAACTTCTTTGAATTCATGTAACAATCAGCTAGCACTAGGTCTGACAAACTTCATTTTGATATAATTGAATAAAAAGTGTGATGCCTTAGACAGATTTGATGTGAACGAAGAGTTCTATACATTTTTACTCTAGTAAGAGCTGACAAAATAAAAAAAAGGTGGACCTAAAACAAGTTCTAATTATTCTTCTAACTTCACATCTGTCTATATGAATATAAAGGGCTTCATGACAAAACGTGACATAAGCCATTTTTTGGAAAGTTGAGAAAAAAGAAAAAAAACTGCGCATTTTTTTTCTCTTTATCTTTGTATTTTTGCAACCTTTCACTGCCTGCAGTGCCAATATTTTAAACATTGGTATTAAAACTAAATTTGTCCTTGATAGAAACTGTTGATTTTACCGGTTTCCACTTATAAACTCAAAATTTTCAAAAAAGGATATGTCTCATTTTGTCAGGAAACCCTTCATATGCAGTTGCCAAATAGGGTAAAATTTCTTTATTTTTCACCCCTGCAGATGCCTCACGAGGCCACGGTAGATCACAATTCCCCACTCTTTACAAGTGGTGAGGATCCTGCTGCAGACGGAGCTCATGCCTTGCCACATTATCCCGAACCCCTGGTGTACCGATGCCGATCCTTCTCAGATGCTACATTGAAGGCTAGTACTGCAAAAGCAGCGATGGGAGGGTTGACAGATCTTCAGCCCACTATCACCACAACCTCCAATGCTTCTGGAGGCTCAGCGGTCAAGCGTCCAAGAGGCCTGGATACAGTGCCTCATGCTTGGGCAGAAACACCCAAGAAAGTTGTTCACATTCATGATGATGGCGACTCTGATGAAGATGGTTTAGAGAGTCCTGAGAGCAATAAAAGCAACAACAGTAGCGGCCATGAAGATGAGAAGTGGCCAATTCAACCCTGATGGGGGAAGACTTGTAGCTTTTATGATGCATGTGAAAACTGCTGTAACACATCATAATTATATTAGTTGCTTTATGCAAGCAAATAAAGACCATCATAACAAAATAATTATCAGTAGAAATCTAGATTACGTAGGACTACTTGATAGAAAAAAATTAGCGTGAAGCATTGAATTGGTAGACTAATCATGCAATTTTTTGTGCCAAATACCAAGCATGCTGCCCCCCCCCCTCCAAAAAAAAAAAACCCAACAAAACAAAAACAAACCAAAACCATTCTCTCTTTTTAAAAATCGAAAGTTTCTCAATTTTTGAAAAAAAGTAATTCATCAGAAAAATATGTGACTTTCTAAGATGAAAATTATATAATTTTTTGCGGAAACTTTCTTCAAGAAAAAGGTGAAAATCTGAAATGTTCACATACCATTATATCTTATTTTTGATAAACTTTCAGCAAACTTCCATTTGTCTGTTGCTTTTGAGTTTTCATTGAAAGTATCTGAGCAATTTACACTTTCTTACCAAGTTTTTTTTTTAATCCTGATAACTCGCGCTGGAACTCATAACATTAAAGTCAATAGATTTTAATGTCTCCCAAACTAAATCGCATTGTTGTTCTCCTAGACCTATTTGAAAGTAGCTAATAAGCAACTAATTTATATTTTTTGGTTATTGAAAAGGAGACTTACTCTTCACTAAGTGGAAGTTATCATGCTGCTTAGGACTACTTGTAGTGAACAAGTAGCCCTGTTTAAACCTCTGATATCTACTGTTCAGAGGAGTTGATCAATGGAAGCAAGAGGAGAGTTGTTGGCTCTTTACCAGTCTCTTTGAAATAGTTTTGTAGAGTCTGCTGTAGGCTCATTCTACCCTGATTATTTAACTCTTTTACCAGATTTGGAAAATGGCAGCATCAGTTAGTTTGAAAACAGCAGGAGTCACCGCCACAGTTTGATGGATTAGACCCTTTAAGCATTGGACTTTGTTTGAATTTTAGACTCAACAAGCTTTTTAAAATTACTCTATTTGCTTCAGGATTGCTTTCTTAACATTTGTTTATAATCTGTGTATCATATTTGCCTACAAGTTTTTTAGATCTAGAATTTTATCACTGCCATGGCCAGCAATAGGTGACTTAAATAACCAATTACAAACACCTAAGTGTCATTCTAAATACAGCATTCAACAAACTTCAATTTAATATTATTTCTTATGATTTGCAGTCAATATTTGAAAATCATGTAAACTTTATTAATTATTAAAGTGACAAAGAAAATAAACTGTTTGAAAAAAAAGAACAAAAACGTAATGTTTTTAGACTGAGTTAAGAAAGTGTTGGGTGATATCGCCCCATGGTGAAGCGAAGCTGATGCCTTCAATGTAAAAATATTATATTTATTATTTTCTTATCCTTTGTTCATTTACGATTAAACCACAAATGCCATATAATACATATAACACTTTTTTTTTCAATTTCCTTTTTTTGTTATGACTGATGATAAGCATTTTAACTTTTCTTTTTTTTTAATCTGGTAGCCTGTAGATTCTAGACATTACTCCATTACTCAATTGTTCCAGTGTTTGTGGGCTCATAGTTCTTGAACATGGTAAACTTTTCTTTACTCTCTTTCCTTATCTGGCTGCATAAATGAAGCTGAGGGTTGTGATCATTTTCTATTGCTCTGTTGAAGGCTCTCTTTAATCTTTTGTCCTATTATTGTTGGCTGCATATGTCTTGAAAAGATTTGACACTTTGGGTTAATTTTTTTTCTTTCTTTTCTTTTTTTTATTGTTTTTTGTTGTTTTAATACTTTAATAGATGTTTAATATGCTATGATAACATAATTATACCATTCTAATCCTTTACTGAAAGAGCTGTTTGTTTTTTTGTTTTTTTTTTCACCTCCATTTCAAACACAAAACTGTATAACCAAAGCACCCTATTAGTGTCCATCAATTGTAAATGTGTATCATGATTTTAAGGAAATTATTTCGGATATTTCACTCTCTTGCACCATCTTTTCTTTTTGAAAAAAAAAGATGTAGTTTACAACTAGTTTGTCCAACTGTTCACTTTTCTAACTCTTCATTTAATGTTATAATGTAAACAATTATTATTCTGTCTGCATACCAATAACACTTCCCAGTATTGCTTGCATTAAAGGAAGGCAAAAATATAGAGCTCTTTAAATAATTATGCATCAAACATGTTATGGATTATCAAAAACTTTTAACTTAAGACTTCTAATCAGTGATAGCATATGAATATGTATTGTTGCTTAGAGATAATAAGTAATGTCTTATGTGTGGGGATCACTTTAAAACATACAAAATTTTATGTTCTACATCATATGGAGACATTTGAATTTTAAATATACTGATTCTGCTTTTCTTGTCATACCGTGAAAGCATTTTTTCTTAATGATGATATCAATTTTTAACAAATAAATAGCAACATAATCATGAGTGATGTGGCCATCAGCAGTTATCTGGAGATCGTTCACTGCCATGTTTTGTTCCCAACTAATGTCAAGCCTAAAATTCTAGCAGCGCCATAATGAACAATTTTATTGGAACAAATGCTCTTTTAGTTTCCGTTTACTTGCTAATTTAAACAACTTTGGTATTTCATTAAAAAACAACAAAATTTGTATCACGTGTACTTACAAACACTTTGAATATGTTTATCTTTTTGCTCTTTACAATGAACCTTAAATGACGTTCATTTTATCTGAAGTAATATATATTTTACCACAGTTAATTCTAAACTCATGTAATAAAGTGATTTAGACTTACATTTTATGCTGATCAAACTCTCTTATAATTATTGAGATTCTTTCCCTTCTTTGTTTTGAATCTTTTTTTTTAATGCCGCAAAGCTAGTCAATATCAGATTTATTTTTTTTACCTTCCAATTTTTGCTTTGCTTTCTGTGATGATTTTAATTTCCTTCTTTTCTTTTCCTTCGAGCATCGTTATACAGCTGGTCAGGACTGGATATTTAACTATAACTATGGATTGATTTGTCTCAACCTTCCTTGCTTTTCTTTGCTTTATAATTTTCTCTCTCCTATTTGCCAATCAAAGATTATCACTGATGGGGTAAAAGAAAATAATCTATCAGAAGGATGTGGCTTAAGGTGTCATGATTTTTTATGTAAATTTACAGTTTTTCTTTCTAGTCTTCTAATCAAAACTAATCATGGCCTATTAATATGTTCTTCTAAAAACTATGCATGCTTTTTTACAGTTAGCTAGCTCAGAATTTCGGTCATCTTCTCAACATGTGTATTAAATCATCTTATTGATTTGAACCCTTTCACTTTTATTGCTTGCATCATCCTTGATAAAAGCATTTAGAAATCAGGAATTTAAATACTTGAAATTAAAATTTTATTACCCTTTTTTTTCTAAAAAATAAAAAGATTTGTATTTTTTTTGTTGAAAAGAAATAACACAAGATTGTTGAGAAGATAAGATTATATCTATATTTATCCTCAAAGGAATTTGTTTCTTAATTTGTTCTAAAATTTGTTTAAAGACATACAAAACAATTAGAGTTTTTAATTCTACACTATCAGTAACAAATTACCAGTTTGGTACCTTATATTTTGTAGATAAATATAAATACAAATGTGAAGAAACAAATTATTGCTAAATTCGCCACATGTGCTTTACAGCAGAACTAATCATCAACTTAAGAGGAATACCTTGTTTGTTTGTTTTTTTTTAATATTTTTACCTCTAGATTTTTACACAAAATACTTCAGTCTGGTTTGCTTATATGGTAGAGAACTTTTATTACTGATGATGTTTCTTGTCTTCATGCTAGAGTGTTTGTAAAAGTTTTAAGGTTTGATTTAGTTTCAGATTTGCTTGAATATTCCTTTCAATGCAAACATTTGATTGAAAAAAGGAGTGTCTTGCACAGACTCTCTGGAGAAGGCCACAACAGCAGTTTTGGTATCTTTTTTCTGCCTGAATGAATAAAGATTTGTTGGCAGATGCATGGAACTGTAAAAAATGAAGAGTAAAATTAAACTATCAGTGATGCAGCTATTTCGAATCTATACTTTGTCAGATGGAGATATCCAAGCTGAGTGATGGAAGCTTGTGTGAGAAAACATTAAAGTATTGATTTTTCTGTCTCAGGGCTCAAATCAACGACCCTCGTCTGATCTCAATCCCTGGGTTACTATATTGAGTTACCTATATCAGGGAGAAATGTAGTAACTGAAATCACTAGTTATCAAGGTATCACTGCAGCTCAGATATAACTCAGCTATTAAGCCTCGATAGCTCAGTTTGTGTTGATAAACAGAATTTTTCGACACAGTTGCAGATTTGGCTATTCATCTTGTATCATTACCTTTATTTGTTTTTGTGCTTGTGGGGTTAAACTAGTTTTATGTTGTTTCATGTCCATTTAATAGAGATCTCCAAGTTATATTTGGAACATTAAGCAAGCCTCTATAAAGAAGAGGGGATTTAAAAATGTGGGTCTTATCTCAACAACTGAATACATTGTAGCTTAAAGTTGAAACTGGGCCATCCTCTTTACTGTACTTGTACTAGATTTAGAATTGCAGCATCTTCTCCGGATGCCCGGAAAACGTAGATGGAGATTTTCTTATGTATAGAACAAAGAAATTTCCATGTATGTATCTACTGGAGTAAAGTCTTCCACTGAACTCTGTCGGCAGTATAGGCTTATCATGTTCTCTTATGTGTGTCAAATGTCACAAGAGTCCACATGTGTGTCAAGCTGCCATTGCTCACATTATTGTCAATGCTTTCTTTGCTTTTTGAGACTGGTTTTGTACCAGTGTTGTGATTGCAGTGTATTTTATCACCCTTTTTTTTCTAAAAAATAAAAAGATTTGTATTTTTTTGTTGAAAAGAAATAACACAAGATTGTTGAGAAAATAAGATTATATCTATATTTATCCTCAAAGGAATTTGTTTCTTAATTTGTTCTAAAATTTGTTTAAAGACATACAAAACAATAAGAGTTTTTAATTCTACACTATCAGTAACAAATTACCAGTTTGGTACCTTATATTTTGTAGATAAATATAAATACAAATGTGAAGAAACAAATTATTGCTAAATTCGCCACATGTGCTTTACAGCAGAACTAATCATCAACTTGAGAGGAAAACCTTGTTTGGTTTTTTTTCTTTTAAATATTTTTACCTCTAGATTTTTTTACACAAAATACTTTAGTCTGGTTTGCTTATATGTAGAGAACTTCTATTACTGATGATTTTTCTTGTCTCCATGCTAGAGTGTTTGTAAAAGTTTTAAGGTTTGATTGAGTTTCAGATTTGCTTGAATATTCCTTTCAATGCAAACATTTGATTGAAAAAAGGAGTGTCTTGCATGGACTCTCTGGAGAAGGCCACAACAACAGTTTTGGTATCTTTTTTCTGCCTGAATGAATAAAGATTTGTTCGCAGATGCATGGAACTGTAAAAAATGAAGAGAAAAATTAAACTATCAGTGATGCAGCTATTTCGAATCTATACTTTGTCAGATGGAGATATCCAAGCTGAATGATGAAAGCTTGTGTGAGAAAACAAAGTATTGATTTTTCTGTCTCAGGGCTCAAATCAACGACCCTCGTCTGATCTCAATCCCTGGGTTACTGTATTGAGTTACCTATATCAGGGAGAAATGTAGTAACTGAAATCACTAGTTATCTAGGTATCTCTGCAGCTCAGATATAACTCAGCTATTAAGCCTCGATAGCTCAGTTTGTGTTGATAAACAGAATTTTTCGACACAGTTGCAGATTTGGCTATTCATCTTGTATCATTACCTTTATTTGTTTTTGTGCTTGTGTGGTTAAACTAGTTTTATGTTGTTTCATGTCCATTTAATAAAGATCTCTCTTATATTTGGAACATTAAGCAAGCCTCTATAAAGTAGAGGGGATTTAAAAATGTGATTCTTTTCTCAACAATTGAATACATTGTAGCTTAAAGTTGAAACTGGACCATCCTCTTTACTGTACTTGTACTAGATTTAGAATTGCAGCATCTTCTCTGGATGCCCGGAAAACCTAGATGGAGATTTTCTTATGTATAGAACAAAGGAATTTTCATGTATGTATCTACTGGAGTAAAGTCTTCCACTGAATTCTGTCGGCAGTATAGGCTTATCGTGTTCTCTTATGTGTGTCAAATGTCACAAGAGTCCACATGTGTGTCAGGCTGCCATTGCTCACATTATTGTCAATGCTTTCTTTGCTTTTTGAGACTGGTTTTGTACCAGTTTTGTAATTGCAGTGTATATTGGTGAGAAATAGAAAACTTTCCACAACTTTTTAATCTTGTGATTCAACAATTCATATATATTCCAGTTTCCAACGAGAATGCCTAGCATACTGCTTCTTTAGGTACATTATCAACATGGTAATTTCTCATATGATAAAGTCAGGGTGAATTGAAACTGCATCTTTTGATTGATAATCTAGAGCATTGTGTTGATCATTAGTGACACTGATTTTTTTGGTTACATTTTTTTTACTAAAAGAAGTGCTTGTATGGCTAACATCTGGCTACCTTTTTTTTTAATGATTTGATTATCGCAACAATCAATCTTAAATTGTGCATAGCCTTGTAGTTGGTATAAAGATTTATACTATAAATCATGCAAATATTGGTACACGTATCTTTTGTGAGGTGACCTCTCTACCCTACCAGTACCACAGTTTCTTACCATAAAAGTTAATATCCAATGGGAATAATTATGAAGAATTCACTCTAATGATCTATGTAATGCTCCTTTCTTACATACCTAGTTTTAGAATAATCTCACAGCAAGAAGTCAAGGCGAGTTGATATATTTAAATAGCTTCTGTTTGAATGTGTGTGTGTATGTGTGATGACTTTTGTATCAGCATGGTTATCTTCTACTGCTGCTTCTTTGGTTCACACAACAGGGCTGTATGGTGATGCATACAATGCTCATGGGGTTTAAGATCTGCAGACTTTTCCATTCTGCAGACCTTTGCTTAATCACTGCTGACTATTTTATCCTGATTCAAATAAGGATATTCGCCCACTTTGTAGTTTCGAATAAATGTTAATTTAGCTGTTGATGAACTCAAAATGTTAAAGTTTACACATACCACATATATACCTGTACTGCTTCAATATTGTTTGAATTTTCTACCCAGCCCAAACCACACTTATTTGTTTCTTGGAAACTAATGCAATGTGTTGTTTCAAGTATAAATACCTTCACTTATAGCACAGCTCCATGTGTTGTTTCAAAAATGTAAGGTCTTGTCACTGTACAAGCTGTTTCAAATTTAACAGAAATAGAGTTAGTAATCTGAGCCAGTCTTGCTCTGTATAAAATGGTTTGAGCAGTAACTGAATAAGTGACAGAGAGATTGATTGTTTTACTGCAAATAGCTGAAACTCCTTTCTAGTCTTGTTCAATAATATAAAATAATTATGGTTGTGTTGCCATTCCCATTGTAGTATTTTCTATTTTATCAAAACTGCTTCAAGTACAACACCCAGTAGGTGTTGAAAACTTAATTATACACCTTTCATAACCATTGTCCCAGTAGTATTCCAGAATAAAATTTCAAACTGTTGCTTGGTTTGATGACCTCTATGGTTTATGCATATATCACTTTTAACGCTATATACCTTTTAATAACCTCTATTATGGTTAACCTTTTAACATTATATATTTAGTATGCCATTACAATTACATGGACATGTATTACTGCTTTATACGCTTAATGATGCTTGATATATTAAAGCATGCATTTAGTACTTTTTAAAACAATGCCTACAAATAAAAGAAATATGGAAAAACTTGAGTCAACTTTTTTCCTGAGGTTTCAATAATGTGGCACAGAGGTTTGATGTTTTGAGAATCACGCTTCATGGAATTTTGAATGGTAATCAGTGTATTTATACTACTGTACAAACAGTTTTACCTGTATGCTGCGCTTACCTGAAGTACATGTAATTCATCTCATACGAACTGTGGTTTCTCTTTTTACACAATAAGCAGACTTAGTTTGTTCATCTCAGTCTTTCTATCTCTCCACTGCCCTACCTAACTAACTGTATTATTCTGTCTATCTGAACGTGTCTCTTGTCTTCTCTGGCTGTCTATCTGTCTTTGTTTGTCTGAAAAAGCTAAATTGGAATAAGCACTAAACTTCGTTACTGCGTGATAAGAAAAGAAAATACAGATAGGAGAACTTATCCCAGACGAGACAAGAGATTGGTTGGGGGTGGGCCAAATGTGCATAGTGCTCCAAGGTTCAGTGTAAAACTGTAATGACATTGACAAGAGATTGTGATGGCATAGAGCAGGACCTCGTTGATATGAAGGATAAGTAAGTGTGATGCATGTGTTTAATGGTACAAATTCAAGGCAGTATTAAAAATAAACAAGTAAAACAAATTTTTTTGTGATAATGAAGCTGATCATAAAGGCGGAATAACAGTGGAGTTAATTATGAGACGTAAACTAAAGGGTTGGTGAAAATTAAATAGGGGGTCTATATCTATTTTGGAAACTTATTGACTTCTGTTGTCGCACGCTATTTCTTAATCTTTCTCTCTCCAGTGGATTAACAATGTACTGTACAAAGTGTACTGTAATACACAACGGATACGGAATAAATTGGAACAAAAATGGAGATGCCGGGGATCGAACCCGGGGCCTTTCACATGCAAAGCGAACGCTCTACCACTGAGCCACATCCCCTGTTATCCATAAGTGGATTTATAAATATATATAAATTAAAAAGAAAACTGATTAAGAAAGAAGTTAGAGAAATAAAGAATTACATTTAATCGATAAAATGAGATGTGCATCTCAAATAACAAAGGAATCTCGTTTCTTGGTGCACACTAAATTGCACTCTTTGCTTTTTTTATTTCTCAAGAGGCCGTTACTAAGCAAGGGAAACTACTCTTATATTTTCAGATATTGTTTACAATATGGCCTCTCGCGGTTATACACCAAGCCAACACACATCTTATTTGCAAAAGTATTTAAGGACTCGCTCAAACACGTATGTAAATAGCTAGAATCTATAGAGAATTAAATAAAACAGTCTTTTGCATAATATCAACAATAATTTAGGTCTGCAGGGGACGTTGGTTTTTAGTTTCTGTTACCCTTTATGCCTCATAGAGCACCGAGTCAGTCTCACAGTAACTCAGTCCTCATGCTCATATCGATCCATATGGATCAAAGATCCAGAACAATTTCTTTCCTTGATGTAGATAAGGGAGAAAACCGTCAGACGTTGAATTTTTTGATTATTTTAAAAAAAGATCTTATGGGTACTTTGAATTTGGCATCATGATGGCTAGATCTAGTGACTGTATTGTTTTTTTTTTTTAGATGGAGAGCTATGGCTTAGGATATCTTTTAAACATGCATGCAATGCTTATGATGTTGCAAATGTGGCAGATAGATAAGTGTCGGATGATGGTAAAGCATTAGGTGTGAATATCATATTGTAATTCGTATCAAAGTTGGCCCTTTTTTCAACATAAAGAGGGAAAGAGCTCAATTTTCATCATGCTCTCCTGTTGTCTTTCCTAAACATGATTTCAGTGGTCTTGCAGTTTAACTTGTGTTGTCTGTACTGTGAACTCATAATTTTCATCAGAAGAATCCCCTCTATACATAGTGTTAAGGAGGTAGGATTATGAAAATTCTATAAAATTTAATTTTTCCAACTTGCTCATATGACTGGTACTGGTAGCATTTATGATAAAATGGCATACATTTCACAAATTGAAACATGTTTAGCGCAGGCTTGTTTTTTTTTTTTTTCGACGTCTTAAAAGGTCTGAGAATTTAAAATCTCATGAGATTTACATCTCTGTGAAGCTTGGGTAGAAGCATCCTTTGTAAGTATCAACACCCGAATATATGATAACAGCAGCATTTGGCTCATTAGGATTTTTTACAGACATATAAGACTTGGAGAAAATGCTACTTCTACAAAGTTTGCTTTAATTTAGTGATAATAAATATCACATGTTATAACTATTGTGTCTGCTTGATTAAATATGAAGACTCAACTTTTTCTTTTCATTTCTTTAGTCCTCTTTAGAAAACTATTTTAAACAGCAAATGGGTAGCAAAAGACAAAGTTGAAAGGAAGTGCATATAGCTTTTTTAAAATTTTTTGGATCACTTCTTGGTATTGGATATGATTCTGGTGTTTTTTTTTATGCTTTTTTTTCTGAAAGGACACTATCAGGAAAGTCAAGCAAGGATCAAACTGCAAATTTGGAAGATGTAAAATCAAGCATAAAGAAAGCTACCAGAACGCAACCTTTTATGTTTAGAGAATCAACCTTTACAGTGAATAGTTCCCAAAATGGTGACCCTTTACTAGAGAGACCTCACACCTCAATCAACTCATCACACAAAACTCATAGACCAACAAAGTTTCAGATCCTTCCTAGCATCCATGAAAGTAAAAATAAAGCACTTAAAGCCAGTGTGGGAAAGTAAGTATTGGAGATAAAAGATTGTATATGGCAAAGGCTGTTCAAAAATTTTGTAGAAAAAGCTTCCAATATAATCAGAGAGAAAGCTAGATTTAAAAAAAATGAGGTCTAAATAAAAACTGTCAATGATGAATTAATGAGCATCTAAAAAAAAATCAAGAGCTGTTATAATTAGTCACTTATTTAGCAATTATTATTCTTTTTTAAATGAAATACGGTTTTAAAAAAAAAAATGGTTGTTAGATGCTTGAACTGATAAATATTAAATATTAAAACCATTTCTTTGTCATATTCTTTGTCATCCAGTATTTGTTATTCTAATGTTTCTCTATTCACTTGGTTAAAGTAGGTTTGGGCCTGATCTCCCTCTAATGTTTCAAGCTTTATTTTTCCCTTTCTTTGTCAGTATTCCAGATGAAATTTTATCCACAATATTTTGGAAACTGCAAATTGGTGATTTAATAACAGCTTCACAAGTCTGTCGTCGCTGGTACAGGATTGCTGGAGACAAGTTAGTTTGGGAAGAAATGTCTGTTTGTCTGTCAAAAATAGCATTTGAAAATGAAATAATAGAGAAAAAAACCAACAACAACTTAATGGAACTTTCATTCCTATATGACCTTCATGAAGTAGATGTACTTTTTTTTTTCCTCCATTATAAAAATGTCAAGATGGTACCTTGACGTACAATAAGTTCACATATATAAGCTACTCAGTATGTGCATACTGCCTATGTATGTCATATTTCATTCTTCATCTTTTTAATCATTTTGAGTATGTCAAGTTTTATTCTTTATCTTTCATATCACTGCAAACTTTTAGAATAAAAGTAAGAACATTTTTTAATTATTATCGATTATGTTCTTTTGTTGCAAAAATATTAACTGCACTGATAAAGCTGTCCCCAAAAACAGTCAGTCTACTTTCTTTTTGCCTTGTGATGAAAACTTGAGAAAAAGTGACAAAAATTTAGTGAAACCTTCAAGCATAAAAGCTTTAAATATAGCCACCATTAGGCACTACTGTGTGTAAAGAATATTAATATTTATTTTGATTTGAATACATGTAATATTTTAAAGGACATGTTTTCATATAAATTATGGCAAATAAGAGACTCACTGTGGAGGCTTAGTAGATGCGACAAACATAGAAATTTTTAGTGCATTTGGCAGCCACATTATCTATGATTTTTAATTTTTCTCTCCTTATGATTTTATTCTTTTTTTTTTAAGTCTATTGTGGAAGAGGTACTATATCAAATTTGTTGGTCCTTCAAATAATGAGCCTGAAGATCTGGTGCGAGTTCAAGATTTAGAACGATGCTGTTGGAAAAACTTATGTTTGAAGAGGTATTTACCATGTCAAGTTCAGATACTTTTACTTTCATCAGAACTTTGTACATAGTCTTTTAGTCATAAACACACACACAAAAAGTATAAAAAATGGATTGTTCAGAAAAAGCCATATTTTGCGATGTATCATAATTCTATTACCACACATGATACAAAAATAAACAGTTCGTGTTATGGAAAAAATTGAAAATAAGAAAAGAAAAAAACCCAGAGGTATGCTTAATATTTTTCTAGAAAACTTTTAAATACAGTAGCATACTCCCTGAACTAGATCTCTGTTGGGACATGTTACATGCAAGATTTTACAGTATCAGTTTGGCAGTAAACTGCCATATAAAATAATTATATGGTCAAGCTTGAAAGATATATTTGTAGGCAAAATCATATGTTGATGTCTCAACAGGTAACAGGCGGTAATAAATCATTCACACTCTGTCCCATGGCTTTCTATGCTTCACTAATCTAATTTGCTCTCTTTGCAAATTTTTTTTTTTTATTAAATTGCAGTCGTTAAATATCATTCTATCCTGAGACCTTTTGACTGAGTCAAAACAGCTGTTAGGATAGGATTATGAATAATTCCATTTAGGCTTGAGCAAATTGTTTATTGATACTTTTATATATAGGCAAACTGTTGAAAAAAATCTCCTTAACAGACCACTTTTGTGTTACTCTCTCAACAAATAAATAAGAAGACCCATAGATTTCATTATCACCTGTTCAGTGTATTTCAGGCCTTTCCCAACACATAAAAAAAGACTCAGTCAACAAGGTATATTTAGAAACATAAGCACCCAAATGCTGTGCTTAAATTCTGTAAATCTTATGCAATTCTAGGATCATATTCAAACAGCCACTTCTTGAAAACTAGACTTAAGCTAGGGGAAAAAAATTAAAGCTTGCTTCACCTCACAGTGGTCACCATCTAAGAACTTGCTGTCTTACAACCCACACCATCTATGAGCTGACTTTTGCTGTGATTCATAATTTTTTTCCTCTTTATTTTAGATCTCTGAGAACATGTTCTTGTTGTAAAATCTCTCTAAGACCTGTCTTTTAGAAGTGTGGAGTTGAAAAAAGGATTTTCATTCTTAAAGCTCTATTTTTTTATTTAAAGAAGTGAAAGCCTCTGTCCTTATCACCAGTATGCAAAATGACAAGGAAATGAGCTACTACATTTATTTGTGTGAATAGGAAATACCCCATCTCAGTTACGCAGGAGGCTTTGTATCTTTTCTAAGAGTATCAACCAATAAAAAGGTTACACTTTCTTCCCTCTTTGAACGAAAGGGAAGAGATCCAGAGCCCATGAGATGAGGAGAACAAATTGTAATGCCTAACGATACCATATTATTAGATGGACACTTGAATCTTTTGACACGTGGGAACCTGTTTTCTTTGCATGTAGTTGTTAGTATGTCTGAAAACCAAACAAAAGAACTAGACAGTAATGATTCTATCACATGGCTCTTCCCCTCCCTATAACTTGCCCCCACTCCAACACCACCCTCCACCATCAATGTAGAGTCCTGACCACTGCCCCCCGAGTCTTCCTCGAACTATGTGAAATGCAGTCAGTGAAGGTGTTGGATTTAAAGTAATATGATTGGCCAATTTTTGCAATACCATTAGACCAAACCAATCTAGCAACAGTTCAATCACAGCCCCTTATTATTGTGGAGCCAAGCAAGAAAATTTGGATTTTATTGAGATGTAAACAAAGGCATGAGTTGAGAGCTTGATGCCTCTCTCTCTCTCTCTCTCTCTCTCTCTCTCTCTCTCTCTCTCTCTCTCTCTCTCTCTCTCTCTCTCTCTCTCTCTCTCTCTCTCTCTCTGCATGTAAGGTATCAGTCTCTGCTTTTGTTGTCAGTGATTTTTGATGCGCTTTCACTGGATGTTCCATGGTGGGAAAACATAATCTATTGTTTAGATTGCTGACCTTTTTTTTTACTTGATGTCTCCTAAGTCGTTTGATACAATGAATAGGTCAAGCACCAGACAAGAGGCTAGGGTGGCCTCTGTTAGACGGGTCTGATTTCCTTCTTTCTCCTTTACTATCTCACTGTATCACACCTTCTTTCGTTGTTTGCTTAGTTATAATGTAACTGCATGATTCAGATGTATATGGGCAGACCCTTGAGACTTTAGCCTTAGTGGAAGACTGAATTAGGCTCAAAAGTTTGATAGTTCTAAATGATATTTTATGTGCTCCTACTCTACTCTCACCCCTTACCCCACTAAATTGATTACATATCTGTTTCACTTTCAGTGCAAATCCAATCTTTCATCTAAGGAATTGCAGATGTTGTTAACTGATATCGTATCCAATGAACTTCTCTTTGAAAATGTATTTTTCTCAAAGTTTATGTCTCTAAAACTCTTCCTTTCCTCAACTCATAAAAACCATGCAGCATAGATTAAAAAGGATTTCAAGTATAAATATTATTTATTGTTTGTTTTGGTAATAAAAGCCTATCTAGAAATATGCCCAGTCCAGAAGCTAACTGGTCATGGCAACACAATTTCCCTCCTTATGTGAGGGTCATCATGAAAGCAGATCATGGGTTAAGTAACTTTATGTCAAACTTCATAAAAATCTTTTATTGATTGATCGTATAATAATAAAAAAGACTTAATGAAGTAGATGTTTTACTATTTTTGCTCCCAGTATAAGATTGAGAGAAAAAAGATATGTCAAACATTTTAAATTTAGAACTAACTGCTAAATTTGTCTCAAGTAAACCGTTTATCATCTCTGAATCAAAGATTTTCAGGGGGTCTTGGTGTAACATAAATTATGTGATCCCCAGACTGAGTCCCAGGTCTCCGTGAAATCTTTCAAATCACTTACCTGATTATTAAAAAATCAACTTATCCTTAAAATAAACCTTTAAAGTTTCTTAATAAAATATATCAAAACACTATTATACATTAGTTTTTTATACACACTATTTTAAAAAAAATCTGAAATAGATGCAAGAGCAAGAGAGATCAAATCTACCTGAAGAAATGGCGCCATCCAGATAATTACACTGGACTGAAGCAGAGACCAGAGCTGACTCTCGGGTATTTGCAACACATTTTACTCACAGTTTTTTTGCTTTACGTAAAGAGTAGATTTGGGTGATGTCGGTCAAATGCAAATTTTGAGATATTTTATCCTTTGCTCTGATGTGAGAAACATAGTAAAATGCTCATTAGTCTGTTACTTCTTTTGATGGCTTCATAAGTCGTAATTTTTATGTGCCCTATGTTTATATTGCCTCCGATCACCTATATATACTTATAGGATCAATAGAACAATGATTTCCATCTTTTCAGCTTTTTCATTTTCAATTTCATTCCCTGCTTAGCAAGGTTGGTATACGCTTTGAGCTAAGCTTCCTTGGTGCAGGCAGGGGACAGGTGAGCACACAGACCCACACTCTTTGCCATGATGATGTTTTCTGGCTAACTACGTCGGCCAGCGTACGTTGGTATTCCCTTGTCTTCCCAGATGTTTCCATGGTCAGGGGCCTGCAAATTCATGCCTGTTCACCGCTGATGTTTTATGGGCCAGCTAAACCTGCCAGGGATGGGTGAGTTATGAAAAAAACATTCATGTCTTGTCATTTTTAGTTGGTCATATACCGTTGTTCTCACATCTGCTCCAAGTGAGTTGAATGTCTAGGATTTCACATGTAAATATTAAGAATATTGTATTTTTTTAAAATGTTCTTACCCATACAAATTTCTTTGCATTTAATTAGTTTTAAAAATACTCAATTACTTAGTTCTTTAGATGCTTTGAGGCATCAAAGAAGTACTCGTTTTGATATGTAACCCATGTTATGAATGCAGTTTGATGGCCCATTCTGTTTTTCTACATTGTATCTGCAGCAATTATGAAACAAAGTTTTGTTTCTTCCAAAACCTATGTTGATCTTGTATAGCTAGAAAGTCTATAGCTATATTATTAACACTAAATGAGAGTTGATTTGTATAGAAAACCAATCCAGGATGCTCATGTTTTGGAAATAATCTTTCACGATAAAAGTTAAGTCTGTCAGATCCTAATTCAACGATTTATACAAGCCCAAAGTTTATGAATTGAGGTTGGTGAGACTGAGTATCTTAGCACTGTCTTGTGTGACCTCAAGGTCATTATGCTCATTTTAATGTTTGCTTTAGATCGAAGTCAAAATGTGGATCACAAAAGTTTCAAATCAACTACACTGAACTAGGTTTCGTGATTGATTATTAGGTTTTGGTTGTTAGACTTTACATATTCCCAAAATCTACTTCAGAGTTGACTTTTAGATCCATTGCTTTTCCTTAAAACTTAATGGGGGATGAGTAACTACATTTTATGTATAAGTGGAAGATTTTGTGAGTTAAAAAAGTTTTTAGTCTCTGTATAATTGCAATTGGTCTGTTTATTTTTGTTTTATTTCAGGATAATTCAGAAATCTCTCCTGCTGAC
The DNA here is from genome assembly GCA_033675545.1 of Elysia crispata. Lineage (NCBI taxonomy): Eukaryota > Metazoa > Mollusca > Gastropoda > Plakobranchidae > Elysia > Elysia crispata. The sequence continues at coordinate 1,934,258 of JAWDGP010004927.1, read as the reverse complement.
AATAAAAACAAACCTGAAAGAATTTTTTCAGAGTGAAAATCCCTTAGGAGAGGACGAACACGTTCAACTGTTTGAGGTTTCCTCTGGTGTTCTAGTGGCTCTTTACAAGGTGAAGCATTTTCCTTCCTTACATATAATCCAAGTTTTTTTTTGCCTGTTTTATAATTAGACTAATGGCCTGTTGCAAGACAAAGCACTTCCTTCAGTAAGATACATTGGGAAGTTGCAAAAAAACATTGCTAAGCAAACCAATAATGTTTCCTTGCCCACCCCCACTCCCTAAAAAAAACAAAAAAACTCACACAACTAAAGTGATGATATCTGTACTGTTTTGTAAATGCCTCTGAATAAATAAAAAAATATAATTCATGCAATATATTTGTTTAGACTGTTATACACTATCGATCATTTCCTTTGAAGTATATGGGTTTCATCTTATTTTTTTTAAAATGAGCTGTATGTAAAAGGATTCTTAATGCTAATAATATTTTGAATATTCACTTGGTCTCTTTCTTGTAACCAGGTTGACAATGAGTTGGCATTTCTCATGTGTGTGCTTCATTATCACAACCTTGTCTCCAGATGTCTCTCTGGAACTTCTGATCGGTGTGTCGTACATTCACACTAAGTTTATCCCAATACATATCTGTGAATTTTTTTTTGTTATTGTTTAAAGGTGACATGATCTGTTTGATGTTATGATTCATAAAATTCAGTGGGCTATATGCAGTATCTATCCATCAACCTGCAGGAATTCTTGAGGCTGTCATCATCATTGAGTATCACCTTTTGTTAGGATGATAAGTGTGAAACATACAGACTTTGTAGCCTGTAGAAATCAGTCAATATCAAACCTTTGATTTGTCACTCATTGTTCTTTCTATGATCTGTTTCTTCAGTGATACTGATATGTTTTTTTTTAACTTTAAAAAAATTGAGATTTTTACTTTTCTTTTTTCTTTTTGTGAATGAAGCCATCTGTATTAATCTCTGAATGGAGCTGTATGAATGGCTGTGTGATTGAATGCATCCAAAAATTTAAGGGATAGATGTAGGCCCTGATTCAGATGAAAAGAAAGTGTATGTGTGATGTGCAGGGACAAATCTATTATCATCTTGTATTAAATAAACTTTATGCAACAATCAACCAGCCCTTTCATCATTGTTTACCCTTTCTAGAAGCTGGATGAGTCCAAGGCGGACAGCTCCTCAGGACGACATAGACCCTCACTATGGTAATTCACTTTACACTTGAAAAACGAAATGTAGTACCAATATTTTACTCAGATGGAATAAAATTAATCCAACTGGTGCAAAAGGATTCGATTCTGAAAGCTTTTCAATATGAAGGAATGTTGCTCATATTTGTATGCGTTGCTTTGATTCTGTAAAAGTGTAAAAAAATATTTTCAAGCTAATTAAATTGATATAAATTAATACTTAGTATGACCACCAGTCTCATGAGAACAAAGTTATGAAATGTTCAGTGTTTCTGTTCACTCATCTTATAACTCCACAAACAACAAAATAATTTATGAAAAGAAGTTAACACTTGACATTAAGAAAAAATCCGACCAAGCACATCATGAGATACTATCCATCATTGAATGAATTCTTTGTGTTCCTCCTCCAAGGATTGCATGGTTACTCCTGTGTACTTATTCTAAGGAATACAAGGCAAAAAATCCTTGAATGCAAGTTTTCTGATCTTCACACAAGCAAAGATATCTTAGGTGAGCATTTACTCTATGTCGAATGATTGCTTACCATATCCATTTCTTTTCCATTTATGTTGTGCTTTCAAAGAAGTAGTTTTACTTGTTACATTTCTGAGAAAATACCATCCTCATAATACTGTCACTGAAGGAGAAGAATTCTTCCAGATCTAGAGTGTCATATCAGATCACATTATATCTCTGACAGTTGGTTTTTGAAGTCTCCCCAAAGTAATAATTTTTATCACCAAGCACATAATTATGCATATGCATGTATAAGATTTTTTTTATAAGAAATTAAGAAATCTCTTGGAAAATTCCACATTGTAAAACAGATAAGAAAGCAAGATCTGATTTTGAGTATTTTCTGGTACTGGTTTTCTCTTTTGCTTAATACATGTTCCATTGCATTTCTTAAATACAAAGATCAGGTTATCATTGGCTTAAAAAAATAGAAAGTACTGTGGCGTTTGGACTATTAAATCATGGACAATAATAATGACTAACCCGTGACGAATGTGTACAAGGTTGTGAAGAGAGCTCACCACAAAGGCGTTGAGGAGAATAAGAGCTGGTAATATTCTCAGTTCAGACTTATATCTCGACACAGTCAGATGACATATTAATAATTCAATTGAACGAGAAAACCCACAGGTTTGTCTTCGGTTTTTTATTGAGTGGATTAGTGCTGCAGTATTTTTTTTTCTTCAATGCATGTGTTTTTACAACTGAAACTAGCTTCATTGTCACCTATGTTTCTTTGCAAAATGTGTTCCTTGTTAAAAAAAATGCAGAATTTGTTGCAGAAAGAATATTTTTGTATCTTCCCAGCTGGTGACTTTGCTGTATTTTATCCTGTTCATAAAAATGATAAGTTGAGCCATGTCACATGCCTGAGGGATATTTCATTTCCATGGAGAACCTCACTTTTCAAAGGAATTATTCAGGTGCTTGTTGTCAAAATGTAGATCATAGAGAAATGAATGAACTCACTTGCACCTGGGCTTTCTTCAGCACCGTAATAGCCTCAGCCTCAAAAAGTTGACAACAGAAAAGCATCCACCCGATCACAAAATATTTATCGACAGATGTACATCAATATGTGAACTTGTAAATGCAACAAGCAAAAAGTTTTTATGTTGAACTGTTGATTTTTAAAAGTTATTTTTGCCAAAACCTCAAAGTTAAAAAAACCCAAAGAAGTTGCAATTTCAAGGCTTAAGTTATGTATAAAGAGAATTACCTTTTAATACACTTGTTTTGACTCACTTGCAAACCATTCTTTTATCTTAGACTTTTTGTTTTGTTTCTCTGGTCTATACTTAGAGACTGATTGAGCAGTGCTCATTTCGAAATCAAAAGAAGATTTGGATCTAAATCTAGATCCTGACCTCTTAGAAGCTTTGGGCTGTTATTCAGAATCAGTATTGGAATTAAAATTAAATTCCACTTCAGTTTCTCTAAATTCGCCTTCTAAAATATCAAAAAGGTTCCTTTTTCTCCAGCTTTCTAGTCATTTCAAAACACTTGTTTATCATTAATCATTGACAGGCAAGCGACGGTTTAAAGTATTTTTCTCTTTATCAGTGACTTCAGAGTGGGTTCCTGTGATAAGTGATAACATTATAAAGGTTCTCACAGAAGTAGCTGAAACTTAAAACGGAAGTTAAAAAAGGCCCAGAAAGAATTTGCCACAGTTCTCGTGCATGTAGAAGAATTACCTTCAGAGAAAAACATGTTTTTTGTTATCCTTTACATTTAGGAGTAGCGTTCGTCAGGAAAGTTGCTGACCACATATGTTAATGGAACTCGGTGCAAGTGAGTTAAGAACTAAATACAAACAGGTGTTTGTTTTCCTGTGTTGTCCAAACATAGATTGGTTGAAACATGATGTTCATGAGCTTTATGTCATGAACATGTTTGTACAGTAAAATCTTGATGTTAGGAAAATGGAGCCAAAGTTTTTGTCAATGCCTTTTTGAAGTACTCTTTTATAGCATACAAAAAGTTTAAAATGGAATAATTTAAAACTGAATTCTAGGGACTGCTAAAGCAGGATGGTTTTAAAATATTTTGCTCAAGATAGCTTAATTTGTAAAGGAAAGATAAAACTGACACTCATCAGCTTTTTTAAAAAAATGTATTTTGGTTTAAATATATTGATAAAGCTCCAAAAATGGGTATGTAGCTTAAAATAATTGTATTCACTATATTTCTACATCTGTTTCATTTGTACTGTTACCACCACAACTTCTAACTATGTAAAAAATTATAAAACAGTCACCAATTTGAACTCAAGGACACAATGAACTAAGAAAAAAATAATTGTTTTTAACATAGAAAACGTTTTGCCTTTTATTTTGGCTTCTTCAGTACAGAAATGAGAAACAGAGGACAAGTAACAAAAGTTAACTCTGTTTTGAATTTTTTAAAGGCTTTTGATGAGAAAAATTAGTTATTACTCTCAGGCTTTTCCACCACCGCAACCACTTCACAGTTCTATACAAAAACATTTGAAGACTTTTGCAAACAATATTGTTTTTTTACGTTTTGCCATAATTTTAGGAGCATCAATATTGCAATGCACTTTTTTTACACAGGGAAAGATAATACCAGGTTACACAAATGTTTTTAATTGAATACTATGGATTAGAATTTAGATAAATGCAAATAATGGAAACATTCAATATATATGAATATGATGAATAAAGCAACATGCCCAGAAAAAGGAGGAGAGAAGAACCATTTTTTTTTTTATTTCTTGTTACTTGTACCCAAGAGTTTAATATTTGTCTGTTCTAAGCTATTGCTGTGTAAGATTTGTTCCATGTCAAAACTTTAAGTTCAGAGTTTTGATGTTTTGACACTGCCTTCATTTTCCTCTCTTGCTTTCCTTCAGAATGTTGCAATTTTGGATATGACATTATTGGATGAAGGAGGAGAACCATTTTGGACAGCCACTGGCATGGTTTCTTTTCAAACATCAGCTGTTCGCACAGGCATGTATCTTAAAGAAAGATAATACTTCTTGCTAACCAAAGGTTGAGTTATAAATATGAAATGATCTGGCTAAAATTGATTTTTTTTTTTACTTTTTTAAAACCCCATTTCAACGGAAAATTCATGCCATGTATTTAAAACATTTTGAATTACAATATTATCTAATCGAAACTAGGAAAAAAATTCAGGAAATATTTGAAAAACATATTTGTTTAATTGATCCAATTGTTTGTAAAAATATTTTTGAAACATACAATTTAACTTTAAGTGTGCATAAAAATAATTTTGACCCTTTCAAAATACTAGTATGGACTTGAGTAATTTTGTAGATATCAATTTTGTTATGTCACATTTAGGATAGGATGCTGAAAAAGGAAACAAAAGCAAAGAAACAATAAAGTTGTGATAGTCCAAAATTGTTGTCATCAAACCTGAAATAACATTTTGAAGATTTAATTTAAAAAAATCCCCAAACTTTCCGCAAAGATCGTTAACACATTTCTGAAATCTATACAAAAATAACAAACTCTGCAAGTTCTTATTTCTTCTTTGCATCTCTATTTTTCTCTTTACACATCTTCCATTCCCCAAAAATTTTCTTGTTTGTGACAGTGTCAATGCTCATATTTTTCTATGGAATGAAATATTAGAAAGTCAAATTGCTTTCCCATGGCGAATAAATGGTTTTGCTTTATTACAGTTTTTAAAAATTGTTTACAGATCAGTTTGACTTTAGCCCTGAATCGTACAGATTTGCACGCTATGAAGATAGAAAAGGACAGGTTGCAATGGAGATTGGAAAGGTATGGTGATTTCCAAATGATAACAGTAAAAATATTATTTTATCTTAAAATTTGATGAACTCGTGTGAAATATATAATCAATTTTTTTCCCCTCCATGTGAACGCTGTGTCGAACAAATTTTAGTTGCACCATTTTTATTGTGTTTCTACAGGTATTAAGACATGAAGACAAAGTTTGCTCATGCAGAGTAATGTTTTGTTTATCATATCATCAGCTAAATGTTTAAAAAGAAAAACCAAATTGAAGAATTGCAAGGACTCTATGGCTACCAGTTGTGATGACGTGAATTTTAAGATTTAAAATTTGTTATCTTCAGCTTGACTGTGGGACTTCTTACCTGAGTCACTTGGAAATCTCGCTGTCCCTGGCTTTCATCAATAAAGTGTTCCACACCAGTTATGGCAATACAGGGAGAGAAAGCAGTGCAAAATCAGCAAGAGCAAAGCTCGCATCAGCAGCCAAGAACAAAGAAATATGTTAAATTGGCTTCTTCTGAAGTTTTAAGGCAGTATGAAAAAAAAATACAGAAAAAAATTAAAGTGAAGCTCTAAAAATACCAATCAATAAAAAAGTAAGCTTTTATTAGTATACCTCATCAGATACAAACATAAGATCCAGAAGCATACAGAGTTTCACAAGCAGATTGTAAAAGGAAATTCAGAAAAAATGCGTCAAATTAAGATCGGAATAAATAAATAGTTTAATAATAGTAATGAAAATAATCTTAAGAAAATATTGTATTCATAATAATAATACATGTAAAAAAATTGGGAAGGATGAAGACAAAAGGAGAGATGAGAGTGAGAGAGAGAGAGAGAGAGAGAGAGAGAGAGAGAGAGAGAGAGAGAGAGAGAGAGAGAGAGAGAGAGAGAGAGAGAGAGAGAGAGAGAGAGAGAGAGGGAGGGAGAGAGAGAGAGAGAGAGATAGAGAGAGAGAGAGAGAGAGAGAGAGAGAGAGAGAGAGAGAGAGAGAGAGAGAGAGAGAGAGAGAGAGAGAGAGAGAGAGAGAGAGAGAGAGAGAGAGAGAGAGAGAGAGAGAGAGAGAGAGAGAGAGAAAACATAAGATAAACCTTTGGGTTTTCTGGTTTAATTGAATTGTTAATAAATCATCCGACTGTGCCGAGATATGTCTGAAGTGTGAATCTTACAAGCTCTTAGTCTCCTCAACGCCTTTGTGGTGAGCTCTTTCCACAACCTCGGATGTGTACATTCTTCACGGGTTGGTCTTTATTATTGTCCATGATTTAATAGTCTAAACGCCACAGAGTCAATCTTTTTCTCCCTTTTTCCTTCTTTTGTCTCCATATCTCTTTACCCTTTACTATTTATCTTGCATATTGTCAAAGGTAGAGAAGAACAATGCTAATTAGACTAATGGGTGTATTAATTATCAGATAACTATACTTTTATATTGACAATAGAGCAATTTTTTAACAGGTATTTGGTAAATATTTAGTATATCTGGTATACCATTTCACCCACATTTGATCAACATGGGAGAACCATGTTTGTGTGTGTATACACCATTACTGCTTTGTGCTGAGCAAGGAAGATGCCTGCTTTGACTTGTCAGGATTGGCCCCTACCCCTCACAATTCCTATTTTCCTCCCAGTGCTTGCTTCTTAGTAACAAGCATAAAATGGGTATCAAAGTTCTATACACTTTGTTTATCTATATCAGAGAGGATGAGGGATAAAATTTAAAATTGAGGATAAATCCAGATTCTAGAATTTTTTCAATACAGGGAATGCTATCTTTCAATGAGAAAAGACTTTCCTGTTCTTGCATGCGTCTAATCCACCTTTTTGTCTCTTCTTTACCATAGGCATTTTTGTTTTTTTTTCAACAGAGAATTTTAGTGGAGAATGAAAATTGCTGAACTTTGCAGAATTACTGAAAAATGGAAGCATTGATCGAACAAAATATAGTTTATCCTCTGTATTGAATGCTAATATATATTTCATTAGAGTTTTTAATGCTTCCAGTATTCATCTGATACTGTGATGTTTGTCTATGGGTATTAAAGTTAAGTCTTGACGTGAATACTGAAGGTTGAAATAGTGTGGAAAATTCTGAAATCGGAGATGTATGCATTTTTGTGATACCTCATTTGTGAATGTATTTGACAGTTAACTCACTGTTACTCAGCTAATTTAAATTTTGTGAATGAAAATTTTTATTGTTTGGTTTTCATTTACCAAGATCTGTTCAATATGACAAAGAACATTTCTCGCCTGAAGTCATCTTTTAAATGCAACAATATTGGCAGATATCTTTTTTGCTCTTAAAATGATTTTGAAGAAACATTCTGTTCATAGATTTATAAATTATACAGTCTTTGATAATTTCTATTAATGAACTGCAATGTCTTTCATTTTTTCCCATTTTGGAATTATTTCATTGTATTGCTTTGTTTTATGAGAATTATTATGTTTAAGAAAAAAAAAAGAATTAATAAATAAACTGCAATTTTCAATCTCGTTCATTGCAAATGTTACTGTGAAACAGCTATTGCAATGAATAAATGAATAAAAATGATGGGTATGATAAACCCAAAAAACGATGATAAACAATATATTAAATGACAATTCTAGCTCTCTTCAATACTGTTTCTTTTTCTAAAGTTTCTTTTAGTAATAGAACTCAATTTTTCTCTTTCCAAAAAAATCTTGACCCCCTTCCCCCACCTCCCCACATCTCATGCTCTGTTACAATGGTTATTTACTTTTTTTAATTTAAAGAAAAAAAGCCAAACAAAATGCTCCACCAAGGTTTTCTGCTAGCATGCCCATGATTCATGTTATAGAGCACCTGACCCAGCTAAGTTGACAACTCCAGTCACCGAGAAAGGGTAAACATGGGAAGTGAATTTAAGAGATTTCACAAGATATTTGTGTGAGTAGGGTCAACACACTGATATCTAATCAATGTAGATATTTGTGTGAGTAGGGTCAACACACTGATATCTAATCAATGTAGATATTTGAGAAAAGAGGATTTCAAGTCAACAAGGATTAAAGCTTATGAATGAATTATTGTGCAGTTGATATCTGATCCCTATTATATTCACTTGTTTCTCATAACTTGAAATTTTGCTTCCTTGAATGTTGAATCAAAAGGGGTGCCTTTTATTTTTTCTACCTTTATTGAAATTATCTTGTGACAACTGGAATGATCGATGAAAAAGGTAGTGAGAAAAGATGTTGGATGGACTAACAAAGTGGCTAAATGTAGGACGAGGGATAGAGATGCATGAAAGGTCATGATTGCCTACACTAAAGAGCAAGGCTACCGATTGATTGATTGAATTTATGCATCACTGCACACACATTGCATTTTCTGTCTGCAAAACTGTTTACAAACTTTTCAGGTGGATCGGAGGCTTTACAAAACAGTTACAGCATTTGTAAGTATAACTTTGGTTATTAAAGAATACAAATTGAAACAAAATGAAGAAAACCAAACACCATCGGACATGAATGGCAGTCAGTCCATCTGCCTGAAAATATTTTATTGCAGCAACTCGTGGTCTGAGAAAGAGCTCCCCAGTACAAATATTTACACCATATAACACCCTTACCACCACTTCTCTAGCAATCTTTGCCAAGCATGAATAGTTAATAATTGATGAATTTAATTCTAAATCAACGAACCCTTATAAGTCAAAGATCTCTCCTTTATTTTAAACTACCCTGAATCGAATTTTCAGTTACTCTACCAATTTAAACAGTTTCCAAACATTTTTACTAAGAAACACTGCACCAAAGCTAAAACAGAAAATATTCCGACAGGGACAATATGGAAGAATATTTTATGAGCATAATGAATAAAAGCAAACGAAGTTCTACCTGTAGTTCTATATTTCCTAAGCCAGTCCCTCGCAAACATCAAATATGTGCATGCATAATAAACCCAACTAAAGAAAGACATATATATATTCTTGTTTGAAGATAAGTAACAGCACCAAGATATACATGCATTGCATTCTGCAGACAAAGAACATCACATATGGCAAAATCATGAAATAAGAAATCAATAATTCATGGTCAATTTCTCTCTTTTATTTTGGTTATATTGCTCTTTCAAAACATGTGCTTGCTCAAAAAAGTTACGACTGAAAGTTAAAAAAAAGAAAATGTAAACGGCTTGTTAAACCCTCCATCGCACTCTTTTAATTTTCTGTTTGTGATGCGTGTACTAAATACAGATTCATGAAACGCAAACATTCAAGTTTGAAACCTATTGTAGACAGCAAATTTTACCCGTGTTCATATCTTTCTTATTATTACAGTTACACATTGTGTGACCAATGCTGAAACTATTTTAAGATGTGCAAAGTTGAACACATTTCTCAGAACAAAGTGAAGCTGCAAAAATAGGATTGGAAAGACATCAAGCTCTATAGAGGCTATCAGATAAGATTCTATAATGGTTATATCTCATCTTTGTACCAGTATTGTTACATGCCTATGTGGTGGACATTTGGCTTTCAGATCAAGATGTCCAAAGTTCAAATCCTGGTTGGTTTATGTGATCGTCTGGTACGCCTAGTTTTTGGAGAAGGCTTTTTCCTGAGGTGTAAAATAAGCACCAGCTACAGACTGAAAGATTTCTAAATTCTATTCAGTTTGAGTGACTCGCTGTTTCTACTCAACTGATCTTTGAGATAAGAGAGGATTTTGGTTGGTAATGGCTTGCCCTGAAATCTTTATAAAGGGCGTTAGACTAGTCTAAAAGTGCACTATTTCATAATTTTTTTCATTTTACAGCCATTTCTCTAGTTTTTATCTTCATCATTTTAACAATGAATCTGAAGTATTTTATGTTCTTAAAACAAACAATTCCATCCAATCACACATAGGCCTACTAAAATCTTTCAAACCACCGAAGACACCTGAACATTGAAATCAGCCTCCAAGATTGCAGGGCAGTGCAAGGGCTAGATCTGATAAATAACTATCATTAAAAAGATATCACAGAGGTAGGGAGATTATCTTTATTTACTATTTATAACAAAATTATATGGCTTTGTTTAAATTGTCTATAAATGATTACTTTTGTTTATGTAATACGTCTCTACCTGTCTCATTTCATCCTCTCTTTATCTTTCACACACACACACACACATGCACCATCAACTTGTTAAATGAAGTATGATGTTTTAAAACCATACGCTTTTTCTGAAAATCCTGAAGATACTTAACTTGATAAATCATAAAACATTGACTAGCAGTGGCAGCATTTTACAGCTACGTTTTAATTTTAAAAATTGCAGAGTCCAGTATAACAAAGGTCAGATCCCAAAAAACTTTCTGAGCTTCAAATGATCTCAGCTGTTTAAGCTGCCGGTTCATGAATGCCCTGATACAAAGGGAATTCCCACAAACACAAGATTCTCCATCAGATCAAAGGCATTCAAAACTGTTTTGAGACACAGTTTAGCTGCAGCCCATACTGACGCAACAGCTGAATATCAAGACTCAATGTACAATAATAGAAATGTGTTGCAGGGCCATAAAATGAGACGTTTTGCAGCAGAGAAATTTTTGGGTTAATATAATCTTCCAAAAGATAGCTTAAAATTTCTGCTTTTTATACTGCTCTTATTTCTAATTTTTAATTTAATAACATTGTTCCAAAAGTAAAAGCACTTAAATAGCCAGGATTTCAAGCCTTCTTGAGGAAAATGGCATTCTCCCAACTAGTCTGCCGCAAAACGTCTCATTTTGTCATGTCGCTACACAAATGCTAGTTTGTATGACATTTTTTTTAATGATTGTAGCTGCATCACTTTTATATATCTATATGAATTGCCATAGAATAAGATCATTCATTTTTCCTCATTGCTTGCAATCCTTAGCTATTTCTTGTACAAGTCTCGGCTGCCATTCCCCTCAACCTGTGAGGCTTTCACTGTTCATGCAGGAAAGTTATAATGGGGATCATTACAAAAGAATAGTTAAAGAAAACAAGACAAGCTGAGTGAGCATAGATCAATAATAAAAAAAGCAAGCAGTGAAAGACCGTAAACCACAGAGAAAAATTTTGCAAACAACCCCTGGCAAGTTAAAGCATTATTGTTAAAGATTTAGCAATCGAGGAATACTGAATTTAAAAATAAAAACTAATAAAAAAAAATTCCTCCGAGTCATGTTATGCTAAGGAAATTTTTTTTTTCTAGCAAATAATTAGACCAAGATCTACACATTTTGTTTCAAAAAGAGATGAAAATTATGAAACATGGAAGTGCTGCCACCACTATCATACTAACCTCAATAAGAAATCAGTCCCAAAACAGACATGTGGCATTTGTTAAGGAATGTTACTGACTGCTCAACCCTTCCTTGTTTTTGAAAATTAAATATTGAAGAAAGTAATACGGAGAAAATCAGATGTGCGAAATTTACTATCATTTCTGATGGTTCAAATCTAAATCTAAATATCACTTCCAAGATAATAGTATTGTTTTTTTTTTCCTTCCATAATGTCTCCATGTTTAAATTACATGAAATTTGGTGGCATACAAATTTCAATTTAACCTATAATTAAAAAAGTATACAATAACTCACAGTACAAAATGCTCCAAATGATAGACAGAAAAAACTAGGTATATTGATTGAAAAGAGTGAAAAAATGAAAAGCAAATTATTAAAGGCAAAAAAGTGGAAAAAAACAAAAAACAAATATTCAAATTCAGTGAAAAAAAATTCATGAGACCTTCAACGTAAAAATTTTTGAAACTTGTGTATTTATGTTAATGTATGTTCCAAACAAATTAGGTTCACATTTTTAAAATAAATAGACAAGAAATCAATTTCAATTAAGAAGAAAGTGTCTAGACGTTTTTTATTTTTCTGCCCTCTAATTATACATTTGCCAAAACCATGATAAAAACAACATTTATCGAGCAGAATAAAATAACATTCACCTCTTAGAAATACACAAGACCTTTCATACTTTATCTGCTGCCAAAATCAAATTATAAACATGCATACTTTGATGTATCCTTTTTCCTATTACTTTTATCTTGATTTCACACCTGACATGGTTCCATTTTTCCTATTGTCCGATTTGAACTATTGAAACCTCTTCCTCTCTATCAATTTTTCTTTTGCCCCCCCCTGCTCCTCCCCCTTACATCTTCCAAATTAAATAAATAGAGTAAAACACACTTTCATCACGAAGAGTTCCAAGGACCTATGGCGGTCCACTGCTCTGAGCTGTATGTGTGGTAGAGGACAGCCACAGCCACACCCACCACTGCTGTCACAGTCCATAAGGTAATTCGCACAAATACTCGGCTGCGCAAGTGGCTGGCTTCCTGCTGCTGTGCTAACCGTCTAGCATTTCGCCGCTCGATGTGGTTGAAGTGTTCGAACACTTGACTGAGTTTGGTGTGAACGAGCATGGGAAAAGAATGTCTTCTTTAAAGATCATATACATGTAAAATATAAATAAACAAAATATATCTTCATTTAACAATAGCTCTCATTTGAGACGATATTCTTTGGATAAAAAACTTCAAGAAACATGATATTGCTTTGCTGTTTAAACAAAGAAATCATATTGCATTATAGAATGGCAAATTAAATGACAAATATAGCTTTCTCTCTCAGTGTTGCTGGTTTTTACAATGGATTTTGTGAAAATGTATTTTGCTGTCAAATATTGAGTGTAAGAGAGCATGATTTGTGCAGGAATATTTCTTCTATATAAACACAGAGATCTGAATTTAAAACAAAAATTGTGCACTTGTCTGATACATCAGGCACTCACTTGTTCAAGCGTATTAGCATGGGGTCCTGGCTAATCTCTGTAGGTGGATATTGAAGAAAGAGGTCGCCTGCTCTCTCTAGCAGGGACTCTAGCGGGAGATCAGGGGGAATCACAGACAGACACTTGTGAATGTAGCCCATCTCATCACCAGCATCAAAGATGTCGCTTTCACGATGTAGGACAAACTAAGACAGGAGGGATAATGGTTCCAAGGGAAAAAAATAACAAAAAACCACGACAAGAGGTCAATGCAAAATGCTTAAAACGTGTCCTTGGTTGAAAACAAGTGGAAAAAGAATCTAATTCTATACAAGCGTAAGACACATAGCCTCTGCATCCCCAAAAATCCATGGGCCCTTAAAGTGACATAGTCTGGAGATAAAAAAAAATTATTTTTGCCTCATGTCTTTGCCATCAATAGATCTCTGTCCTTTTCTACATCTAGTTATTTCTCATACTTAAGGATAGCAGTGATATTATGGCAGAAAATTTTGGATGCTTGGTCTTCTTTCTCTGAGAGGAAACACATAGTAGTTTTGTTATTTCTTTTTTATCCCGTAATTATAAAGTTGTGTGCCTATTTACTTTTAGACCTTGTATTAACTTGAAAAGAAAGTTTTCATGCTCAGCAAATCATAATTAGCAATTTCTGCTGTGTGGTTTGTCAAAGGATAGGTGAGGTAAAAGTTGATTGCTATTAAGAACAGAGGTGGTTTTTATGATGTATTTTCTATTTTGTAATTTTATTTATTTTAATGTATCTGTATTTCCTTTGTCTCTGAAAAAAAAATACTTTCTATACTTTTAAGATTACAAAATAGGCAAAACCCCCAAAATTAGTTTTTTGCACATAAATGTAAAAGAAATGTGTTAAATCATAGATAAAATACAAAACAGGTTTTAAATGTGTACTGCTTTAAAAAAAATGAATTGATTCTACATCTATTTGGATAAACGCAAGATGTTATGGAAAATCTGGAAATTTCACAATGGGATTCCTCAAAACTTAAAATATCAAAAGCTGTTCCACCACTGGCTACTATTTGTATTTTCTAAATGTACTTTAAAGTTCACGTAATAAACTCTATTCCCATAGATCTCTTAACTTTTCATCTCTTTTTCCCTGTTTAATTTATTATAATTATTTTTTTTTTGCTAGAAGATTTAAAAAGAAGCTGCTTAAAGAATAAATGAGGCCTATTATTTAATGAACTCTAATGTCTGCCTGTACTTGATCCTATGTGCCCCTCCCCCCCAAAAAAAAACAACAAAAAAGCTACTTTGATAAAAAGTCTTGATAATTTCTTTAGGATCTTGATCTGTCTTCCAGACGTGTGCAAAATACACATTCCATCCCAAATAAAATATGAATGCAGAAATTATATTCCTACAAATGACCTGAACTTAATTGAATTGAAAACACAGCAGACACTCTTCAATCAGCAAATTGTTACTTTGGACATCACTTCAAACACATACACAAAAGCTTTCAAGGTATCCCATCCACACACACCCACAAAAATAAACTTCAACTCACAGCAGCAGAGAGGTACACAGGCATCATTCTGTGGGAGGCTAGAAAAAAATCAAAGACACGGAGTATCCGTCTTATATCTCCTAGCACATGACTAAACCAGGTAATCACCCAAGACAGTGCAAATATTGTGCCGAGGTCATTTCTGTAGAAAAAATTTGATTGGTATTAATCTGAAGCAACCATTAAAAAAAAATAAATGGAATGGCTGAACAATGTTGACAAAAATGTTCACTTTTGCTTGCATTTATTTTCATGCGGTGGCAATATGATTGTCAAACAACAAACAAAATTTGAGAGTGGAAAAGCACTATGAAACAGTCTCACTTTTAAAGACAGCATTGGCGGGACCAAAAGTAATACTCAACATTTTAAGACCTAGATCTTTATAAACTGTCTTGAAACTTATAATACTGGAAAACCAAAACAATAAAACATTAATCCATATTTAAAATGTATAAAAGTGGATCACAGTACAGTAGCCAAATTGTTAACTGTCTGCATGAATCGAACTCCTCAACATTACTCTTGATAATTTTTTTTTTAAATTTTTCAGAGAACTCTTTATTTATAAGTAACTAACACAATGGAAAAAATTGTGTCAAAAGTAAGAGTTTTAAGAAAGTCTTATCTCAACCTCTGGTTAGCCAGTTCCTCAGAAGAATAATCCAAGGCTAAGAGAAAAACAGTTGAAATATACCATATCAATTTCAGAAAGATTGCAATTAGCATTATTAAAAGACTAAAAGATCAAGTGAAAAAATAATTCTTGCACCAAAAGACCATACCTCCATTTTTGTTTCATAGTGTGGTGGCTGACAAATGATGTATTGTAAAATAATGCAAAAACAAACACTGCATGATGTGTCTTACCGCTGCATATGCTCACATAACTCTGGATTGCAGCGGTGCACTAGGGGGTAGATGTAGCTCAGAAGAAGGGATGTCCGCTCCATAGTCTCATCTAAATATTCTCTGCAAACAAAAATAAGAACGTGGCAAAATTTCACTCATCTGTAATTAGGTTTATCAATACAGCTTGGAAATAAGTAGCAGCAGAGCAGTAATATCATCATCAAGACCAATGGTAGCAGTTATAGTACTGGCAGCAGAAGTAAAAGTAGAAACAACTTTAGCAGTGTTGAAGCAGTTGACAGTTTTACAATTGGAAATAACTGCCATTTTGCAATTATTCATGCTTTCTTTATCATGTGTGACAAAAAAAAATTGTCGCCTTGATCTTGTGGTTTAGCAGCTGCAGATTGCAGCCCATGTAACTGTCTTGGAAAAAGAATTCAACATTTCCCCTAGGCCATATATCAGTAAAATGGGTATCAGGCTGCAGGTAGTATATGCTATGAGTAAATGCTACTTTTCTAGTAATCAGAACCTACAGGCAGGAGTATAGTGCTCTGGAATATGACCGAATTTGTCCTGACTTTTTATTCACTTTGAGTCCAAAGTCAGTCTCTTTGTGGTGAGTTTGATTTCTCTCAGATTAGAGTGTATAATATGCTCTACAAAAATAGAATTGAATAAGAATAGCCTGTGAAATAAAACCCTACGACTTCAATAGTGAATTTGAATAGCCTGAGTAATAAAGCTTTACAGCTTTAGTAGTGAACAAGATGACCTTTGTAATGAACTTTCTAGTTGTAGGAGTGAATGAGATTTTTCAGTGTAATATAGTTCTACAGAATGGGGTAAGAGACTAGTCCTAGAATCATAACTATGACGAGAGTGAATAATCAGCATAACAAACCAAAAGTTTCATACTCAAACTCGTGTAAAAAAAAAGCCTGCACCAGTATTCTGCCTTTAATAACTGACTCTACCAAATACATGGCTTTGCAAAATCTACCTGGTGGACATTTAATCCAACAAATTTACCAACATATTTAAAAATTCCCTGAAGCCCAGTTTCAATGCATGCTGTGATTTTAAAAAATCTCCTAAAGTTGGGTATAAAATTTTATTGAAGGAAAAAAAGTTCCCATGTGCTGTCTTACATGGTGCGGCTATAGGGCTAGTTTCTCAGCTAAAACTATTCATATCAAACGCTTTTTGATAATTGTTTGATCAAATTAGAAATATAATAACATTGAGGAGAATTTAAAATTTTTTCCCTTTTTGTTGACTTCTGTTGCCCTGGAAGAGATAGAACATGCCATAAATATACTAAAATTCTTATTGCAACAAATATCAGACATAAGTTATTACCTCATGTATCCGATGGCAAGTTTATTGACCATGGCGAATGACATGTCTTCATCCATGCACAGAAGGAATGTAACACAAACATCGTGAAAGCCCTGTATCAGAATCATGTCAAAAAGAAAGAAAAAATTCTATAAGATTACTTTGCACCCTTTTCACAGCAAACACTAAAGCTCAAGGAGAAAAATATTTATATAATCTCAAATATGTGCCTCAGTAAAGTGCATTTATTGCTTTGACTGCTGTGTGTTCAGTGAGAAGAATCAGTGTGGCGAGGTCAACAATTGTTCTGAATATGTGAAACATATACAATGATATGATCAAGCATTCTTTCTAAGATATATTCAAGTAAACATTAATGATTTATTTCTCGGCCTACAAAAAAATAGTGGACATACAAAATAGTCTTTTTAATAATAATAAAATAATATGTTTATAATTCTCATTAAATGACAAGGCACAACTTATGATTAAAATACGCAAAAATCTAACATAAACAGAAATTAAAGAAAATATCCTTATGTTGTGTTGATAAAATCATGACTTAAACTTAGAACTAAAATACATAAATACAGTAATATATATATATATATACACACACACATTTATCTAAAACCGATGACTGACTGATATGAGACTTTACAAATCATTCATTTCAATAAATGAAATACAAACTAAGGTCCAGGGCAAACAAAACTAAAAAAATAAACAAAAAAAAACATGATTCAAGTTTCAACAATTGTGAGGTGGCCTAGGATTTTCAGGCTCATGTAGGAAATTACTGTTTTGAGCTATTGGGCTTCTAACATAAAAAATCAGTTTCCCACTTCTTGGCTTCTTATGAACCATCAACCGTTTTTTTATCTTGTCAAAAAGTGTTAAAGCCCAAAACTAACTTTAACTATGCTTTATGGTGTTTTTGTGAAGAAAACTGCAACCATGCATAAAAACTTTCCCTAACTTTAAACATGTTTTTCTCAGTTTCTCATTCCTCAGCCTTGTGTTAAGTTTTGGGTCATATCTCTACCAAATACTAATGTATTCTACAAATTTCAACTGTTTTATGCAGGGAATTGGTTGGGCTTTCAAAAAATATGGAAATCACAATTTGTTCAAACTAGTCATTGAGCCTGAAAATTGCAGGCCACCTCACAATTGTCCTTGCTTTAAACTAGATAGAGAGAGGTCCAAAGTACCTGATAATATTTGAGCTGTCCGTTGTGATGGATCATCACCCTCATGATGAGATCCACCAGCTTATCCTTCATCGACATACGCACCTGATCATCAATACCTGGAATTGGATGGGAAATACATAAGGCAAAATATATAACACCAAATTTACTTCTTTATCATTTAATAAGAAATGAAGATGTAAAACAGCAGAAGATACAAAGTTCAGTGGAAAATAATGTATTGTAAACTTGTTGGGAATAAAATAGGATCAGAGGCATGCTTTTTCATATTCAGTTATTGCCATTTTTATTTAATAAAACCCATTTAGCTTTCAACTGACAATTTGAACTTTTCAAGCAACAAAAATTTTTTTTACTGGGAAAGCCTTTTTCAAGTTGATTAAATTGTGGTAGCCCTCTTGCAGATGCTGTAACTGTGATATTCCTCCTGAAGTTTGTTAGAATGTGCTAGTTCTATTAGTATCTTAAACTGTAAAAGCCTCGCAAAAATTTTTTAACTGCAAGAGCCCAATCTTAAGTTCCCAAGCACATTTTTACACATTTTAAGTCGTTTGTGGTTTGCTAGATTGTTAAAAGGTAAAACTTTGCCATCTTTCATCAATTTGAGAGCATCAAGCTTTGAGCAAGGGAACTATTATGGATCTAATCAATAATTAGCTTCTACAATAAATTTGAAAAGAAAGAAAAAAATAAAGAAAAAAACAACAACAAACAATGCAAAATGTTAAGTCATCTGCCTTAACTCACCAGGAGGGAATCTGCTACTTGATCTGTTTACATCCATCACAACCTGATTATATGTTTTAGTCATTGCTTCCATCTCCTCTTGCTCTGTAAAATCAGTTTCAAAATAAACAATGATCAATGCCAGTTTGAATTTTCTAAGCATTATTTTCTGATTATTGTTAAGAATCAATTTTGAAAAAAAATGTGTTGATTTGCTTTAGGTCTGTAAACAATCTATACATCCACAACAGTTTACTTACCAAATTAACATAAAAACTTATCATGGGGAATTCTGTCAAAATTTAAAGAGGTGGGAAATTTTACTTTTAATCAAAAGGCAAAGAGATCTCCTAGGTGTTGTGTAAGAGCCCTAAACTTCTAGAAAATTGGATATTGAAAAAATATAATTAGCCTTCAATTACTCAAGAAAGGTGTATATTATATATATAATAATAATAATAATAAAGTGCATTTATATAGCGCATATCCAAATGATTAAAATGCTCTATGCGCTTTACAAGAAAAAGAATAAGATAGAAGCAGGCTAGACGGCCTGAACATACATACATAACATACAGAATGACGCATATAGCATAAAGAATAACATACATATTATATAAACAATAACATGCATAACATACATGTGCTTAAGAATATGATACAAGTAAAACATCATCTACTGCCGGGAATACGTTGTGGTGAATAAATGGTCTTTAAGCTGCCTTTTAAAGGTCTCTATGGAATCAGACTCTCTGATATATCTGGGGAGCTGATTCCACATGGTTGGTGCTACATAAGAAAATGATCGCTTGCCGTAGGCAACATAGTTTTTATGTGGTTTGACAAGAATTGTTTGGTCGTTAGCAGATCGTAATGACCGTGATGGTGTGTAAACTCTTAACATGCCAGTTAGGTATTCTGGTACCATGTTGTTCAGGCACTTAAAACAAAAAAGACAGATCTTGTAGCAGATACGATCATTTATGTTCAACCAGTGCAGCTCTATCAACATTGGCGTAACATGATCTCTCTTACGCTTTAAGGTAATTAATCTAGCAGCATTGTTTTGAAGATTTTGTAGTCGTTGCAATTGTTGTTTTGGCAGGCCTGCTAACAAAGAATTACAATAATCAATTCTTGATAGTATTAGTGTAGTTACAAGTGTTTTTGCAACATTATGGTTTATATACTTTCTTATTGAGCTGATTTTTCTTACTTGAAAATATAAATTCTTACAGAGATTTGAAACAAAAGAAAACATTGACATATCTTGGTCTAATATAGCCCCGAGATTTTTCACTTTCTTACTGCATAGTACTTCATGTCCATTTAGATCAAGTTTGATCACGGGCAAGCTATTGATGGATTTGCTGTACCCAAAAATAATTATGTCTGTTTTGTCTTCGTTTAGCTTGAGTTTGTTGATGTTCATCCATGAGCTGATATCTTGTATGCAGTGGGTGGTTGTATGTATAAGTTGGTGTATGTTTTCAGTATCACTTGCTCCATATAATTGGGTGTCATCAGCATAAAGGTGGTAACTTATGCTATGTTTCCAAATAAGGGCAGACAGTGGTTTAGTACACATGGTAAAGAGAACAGGACCTAAAACTGAGCCTTGAAGGACTCCATATTTGAGAGGAAGATTTTGAGACGTTTCATTTCTTACTTTAACACAATAAAATCTATTGGTAAGATATGACTCAAACCATGTAAGTACTGTACCCGACACAAGAAACGACTTCTTAAGCCTGTTTAGTAAAATCTCATGATCAATAGTGTCGAAAGCAGCTGTTAGATCAAGCAGCACAAGGAGACATAAGTTTTTGTCATCTACTAAATCCAGAATATCTGAGGTCACTTTTAAAAGTGCAGTCTCCGTGCTATGGTGCATCTTGTATGCGGATTGAAGAACTTCATCAAAACCGTTACTTTTAACGTGTTTCAGGACTTGAACTAATACAAGTCATATATACATATATATATATATATATATATATATATATATATATATATATATATATATATATATATATATCTATCTATCTATATATATATATATATATATATATATATATATATATATGTATGCATATATATCTATTACAAATACTGCTGGAAAGCAGAGATATTTACTTAACCACTCTTTACATTGCTTACTTACCGTAACATAATGAGGGCTCAAACCAACAGAAGTTGCATATATATCTTGCTATAGTAATGCAATTGAAACTTTTTACCAAGCAAACTGATGTAGCACCTACCAGGCTTAGGAGGAATATTGTTGGTGTTGACATTCATCAAGAGCGGCCATACTCGTTGTCTCATGTGTTTGTTGATCAGGCCTCCAGGGCTAATGGCAAGTCGCCTTAGAGACTCAACATCAACTGGGTCTGCATCCAATGCTTTTTGGATCTCTGCTAACTTTCGAATTTCTTTTGAGGTTTTGGGTTTAGTTTCTGCTAAGGCAAACAAAGTTAAAGTACATTAAGATCATAGTAAAGACTTTCTCATACATATCCAAATTCTACTTTGAGACCAAACTCCTAATGGTAAAGTACCGGTACACGAATAGATGAGAACAATAGGTTAAACATGAATGGCTTGAAATCATGACTTTGTTTAACTCACCTGTTCTTTCTCTGCCAATTCTATCTTTGCTCATTATTTCTATGTTTTCACCAAACTTGGCATATTTATAGATCTAACTACATGAAACATTAGATTTTGATCACGCATCCCACACCAGCTGTACTGATAATTATTTTGACAAACAAGCTAAGCCTGAATAGACAACATTAATGCCCTAGCCTTTGACTGAGTTGAAGTGACACCCCTCTCCCTTTAGTCTAATCTGAACCATCCCACACCAGTTGTTAGTTAGCACCTGCCGGGTCTGACTGTTTAAACTTCAAAGGGTTCCATTGCAAACAAGAGTGTTTACAAGAAAAGAGTACCGATGACAGCTAAATACACCTGGGCCCATTTCTTGCTCAGTCAGACAGTCCTACTTTGTTAAAAAAAAAGAAAAAGAAAAACACAGGCCAGGATAAGATAAAGACCATGACATCAATTTGGCTGGAAAGTCTGAGAGCTCAGAAGGTTGAACATTAGAATGTCAAAAAGGAAGTTTGGGTTTGACATTTATTTTTGCTGTGGGTTAAGTGCAATCTTATTAACCAGGTTTGACCTTGGCTTGACTAAAAAAAACCAACCACACCCATTTTTATAAAAGATCCTTTCCAAAACTTAGGGGAAAGTAATAATAAACACTTCTCAAAAGTATATAAAATTAATGTTCAAAGGCTTCTCATCTTACAACTTTTAATTGGACTCATGAGCAAGAACAGGAAGAGTAAGAAGAGATCTCAGCAAAGAGAAGAGTAAGTAGAAGAAAAATAGGAGGAGATTGTGCTTCAGGAAAGATAAAATAAAAAGAATAAACAAATTAGGGCTATAATCCAAAAGAAAGATGAAGTTGAAAAGGGATATAAACTGTAAAATGAGATAATACCTTTACAGTAGATAGGGAGTAGAAGAGTAATAAAAGAGGAAGGAGGAGAAGCGGGCAAGGATGAAGTTGAGTAAAGGTGGAAATAGCCATTTTAAGATCTTTCTAGTGATGTACTGTCCAGCAAATTCAGGGAGACAAGATGTTTGAAAATATCTTTAACAACAAAATGAAAACAATGGAAAGTGAAGAGTTTTAATTTTTTAAATGTATGTTTAATTGAATTTCCTGTGTCAGTGTGTGGCAATGCTCAGATACAGCTTTCTTGAACACATCGAAATATCCAAAAGAATTTGAAATATTGAGTGTTCACTCATCATCAAACATATCCAGAGAAGACCAGTTTTCTATTTGATAATCTAATGTCTTTCCACTAAAAATCTGATAAGGGTGCATATGGTTCAATTACTTGAATAACACAAATTGATTCTTCATGTCTTGTGGTAATTTTTGGAAATACTGGCTTAATGAGTGCACATTCTCTCAATTCTACCTTGATACAAAAAAAAAATAAAATAAAAAACAAAGAAAGAGATGAACAAAACTTGAAGTTATACATATTGAAATCAGCCCTCTATCTTCTCGTTGTTGCAAAGAAAAGTCTTATCCATGTTAGAAAAACTACCCACCTTCTAGCCGAGTAGCTGAATCTGTATCTCCAGATCTTGGTGGCTCTGGGTCTAATCGATGCCGCAGAACACAGGGAGCTGGACTAGGACTTCTCTGGCGGAATGAATCATCATTGTCTTCATTACTGTCGCCACCATGTCCTCTGGATATTTCCTTCGATTGACCAGATTCTTCAGAAACAACTTGAGCATCTCCTGTCGTGGAATCATGCGAGTCTGAAAGTTCTGCCATCTCAAAGTCCTCCAGGCAAATGTCCTCACAAGCGGGACAGATTTGTTTCTCATGTTCATCAATTTTTGCACCATCACAGATATCACTATTTACACTTGTTTCTGATCTCTCAGAGACTTGTATATCAGATTGGTCATTTCTTTCACTATTTCTAACATTGTCTGACAAAACCTCTGAAGACAAAGATTCAAGAGACACAGGATTTTTTGAAGTTTCCGGGTGTCTCTTATGGTTGGATGAAACTACTTGCTGATCCAAGCTTTTATCACGCTCTATAGTTGTTTCTACGCGTTGATCTAAGGGTGTCAGATCCTTCCGTCCTAAATCATCCATATCTGATGGGCAGGAAATGGTATTTTGAGGTAAAAAGCAACTTTTCTCTACATATATGGAAGGAGATGCTTCACTTTCGAATTGAGAAGTGTGTGTGATCAGACCACTTTCAGGACTCTCAGAGTCATTGTATATTTTGTCAAAACCCTTATCAATCACAGGCAATACCTCAGGCTTCATCGAGCCTTCACTTTCAGCCATGGTTGAGATGTTAAGCCATGATGAAAACTCAATAGCTCAACTGGGGAGTGAAAATTATCAAATTATTTGAAAGAGTCATTTTCCATCTTACTATCTCAGTTCCGTAATAGGTTTTAAGGTTTTTGAGTCTGTTTCCATGACAATGCTAATCTTTGTATACTATATAATTTTATCAAGAAGGAGAACTGTATTATATTACAGAAAACTTATGGAGACACACTAAGCAGATTAGTTTTATAAACAAAAGTTTAAAAAATATCGAGGCTAGAGTAATTGTATAGTTAAGGTACGAAGAAAAAATTAAAAAAAAAAGGTATCGTTGAAATCTACAAAATTATGCTTTGTACTTCTTCATAATTTTCAGAGCAGATAATTCCCATTGTTTATATTGTTTTTCTTGTGTGCCTTGAAACTTAAAAAAATTTTTTATGTTGCTTATTTCCACCTGATATATCTTATGAAACCACTGATGGGAATATATCATATTGTTTGATCTTAGTTTGTATCATTTTTCATTTAATCCCACACTTTTCTTAGTTGTAGTTCTTTAATATGAAATCACTTACTTTTATGAAAATCTAATTATTAGATAGTCCTTTGGTGTCTCAGGAAAATTTAAAAAGGATGCAAGCAAGAGACTTTTGCTCAAAACCAGAGCAGCAGCATTCCAGTAATGTCAAACATGTTTTCTTATAAATCTTATTAGATTTTAAGGCTGTAAAAATATGGTTGGATACACAGAATTTAGTTCTGAGCCCTACAGTTCTTACTCTCTATATATGCTAAATCCTTTTGCAAGTATTCTTAAAAAAATATTTCTACCATTTTTATACTAATAACATGAACAATTAAATTTACAGCAGCTGTGATCCAAATGATCCTGGCTATGCTATTCTTAACATTGCAAAGTTTGAACTAAAGATGTTAAACATTGAAAGAATAACATTAAAAATTTATTGACAAAAACTTTTGACTATTTAATTTTGAGCAATATTCAACTCTGTGAGGCCTACACAAAGGTAAAGTGGCAAGCCACTGGTTAAAAAGATTGGAATTATGGATCAATAAATGTATTCAAATCAACAGCCTATTCAAATATATTTTAATTTCAAATACTGCGTATCATCTCTACACACATCTACCATTAATCGAGGTTGCAATTTAGTAAACTTTGATGATATAACAAGTCAATATTAGACTACTACACCAGTATATTGAAAATGAAATAGTCAGGTCCTCCCGACAAACCATTTAATTTTTTCCCAATTATTGCAGGGAAATGCAGCCCACTAATGAGAAAATTATAAGAAGTTTAATAAGATTGCACCATCGTGGATGTGCAAAAACTGCACTGATAGTCTGCAAAGGAACAAAATATGTTACAATACTAAATTATTTGCCATGTGTAATAAATTAAAAAAAAAAAAAAACTTTTTTAAAAATAATTTTTAATATGATGGCAGGGACAAGGTAAAAAAAATTCACCAAAAATTCAGCATTGCAAGCTAATACCTTAAAACTTATAAATTCATCTAGAATCTAGACATGGTGATTTCACTTTTCAGGCCTTTTGAAACAAGGATATAAAATACTATATTAAAGTCTAGCTCAAGGTGAATACTCCCTCCAAGTCAGTGGAGCTGACCTGAATAGATTAAAGTCCCTCAACTGACCATGTGACTGATGCACTAATCCAACAGTCACCATTGCTCCCAGATCAATTTTGGGGGGGGGGGGGGGGGGAAGGAGGGGTCTTCGGCGGCCGTGGCATTAAAGCATTTAATTTACTCTGATATTATAGATCATCTTGAATCTACATTGTTAACATCAATCTGCATTCCGCTATTTGCAAGGCGGTTTCAGACCTGAGGATATTTAAGTTTCAAGGCTCAAAATATGTTTTTTCTCTGATCTGCATCTTAATTAGGCATTATTGTAGATATTGGCCCAACTCGCCCCAAGCTTTAAAATTGTATTTTTCATAATGAATTTGATATGCTGAACACGAATATATTTATATATGAAAGTTTTATTCATCGCAAATAAATGCTTCTCAAGATTATTATATCGTTAGAAGCCTTTTTGTGTTGCTCTAAAATCTCATTAAATTACAAGCTTCGATTTCGTCGGGAAACATTCAATTGTGGAGCCTGATGTGAGCTGAGCCAATATCTACAATTTTACCCTTAGTAAATGTTAAAATTTGATAATTTTAAAATAAAAAAAAAAATATGAAAAGATAACGCAGTAATAGATCTAGATCTAGAGAAGAAATATTTGCTTTATAAATCAGCTTTAAGAGTTAAGATGTTTTTGTCTTTTTTTAAAGAGACATTCGGCTAACCTCCTTGTAAAACGGGAGTGCATAATTTGTCCAAATAAAACAGTCCGAAGGATCGTGGCTCCCACCTCTTCGATGTTGATAATCCAAGTCCAGTCTTGGACATCACCGGAAGTTTACAAAGCAAAGCATAGGGTTTTTCCTAAGGAAGTGTGTAGTGAACTATGGATAATTTCTGAGCTAGGTAGATCGCTTTGAGCGTCATCTCGGGTCTGTGCAGTATGCCGGCAGCCATATTTGATGTGATCTCAGCCACATGAATCCTGGTTACAAATACAGTTGACACTGCTTAAGTCGATCTCCATGGGACATAACTAAAAAGATCGACTTATGTGAAAAATCGAGTGATTATTGACTTACCTCCTCGGTTTGAAAAAAAAAAAGCTTAGCACCTCCCCCAAATCGATACTACATGTATTATTATGTGTTTTTTTCTTTTGTAGGTTTTTTGTTTGTTTTGTTCTTCTTTTCATCTTTATTATTATCATAATGTTATATGATTTAATTCATTTTATTTTCCACAGAAAAATAAAACATAAAGAAAGGTTCAAAAAACGATTCAAACACAACCGTAAATGAGAAATGTCATGAAAACAAGATAAAATCAAAGATAGAGCAAAAATTGAATTAACAACTGAAGTCTCAAACAACGTTAATTTCAGTAGTACGGCTGTAGTATTAAAAATAATAAACGAGCTGCCTAATGGGACTCTGACTAGATTTCTGATGCCTATAACGCAGGAAAATGATCGAGTGTTGTTGTTATGTTACCGTAGATCTAGACAATGCGAGCGCAAGTTGGAGACTGAAGCTAGTGAAACTGAAAGTTGTGAAAGCGTTCTAATCGAAGCGAGTGCTGGACACCCTAGATCTACTAAGCCACAGTGACTAAGTAACGCTAAAGGTGTGATTGGTTACTTTCGATTATGCATGCTTAAATTCCAGTACGGGCTGGGCATTTCTTTTTGTTAGCCACTCTGAAAGTGAAACATCAGGGGAAGTGGAAACTAGGCAGACTAGTGAACACTGGCCCATCCCACTCAGTGCAAAGATACAATTATAATGTAGATCTACAATGCAAAATTTCATTGTTCGCCAATCAGCCTCTGTGATGGGGTGGGGCGCAGGGGATAAGCTCATTGCCTTAACGTGAACGGACCGCTGTGCGTGTGTGTGTGTGTGTGTGTTTGCGTCCAACACCCGCGCAGATTGATTGGCACACTCAGGGTCCAGAACCAGTGAAGAGAGAGAGAGAGAGAGAGAGAGAGAGAGAGAGAGAGAGAGAGAGAGAGAGAGAGAGAGAGAGAGAGAGAGAGGAGTTTACATTGATGATGCAACCATCACATTTAGACTGAGGCTTCTTTCTAATGCCACAGTGGAACTGTTGTAACTAGTTAGGAAGGTATAGGGACGTGAATAGAGTGTGTGCACAAAAGTGACAAAGCCAAGTGCTGACAACACACATTGACCTCATCGAGTTGTTGGAAAACCGGCTGGAGTAAACAAAAACGTTGATTTCTTTATGCGGCGCTGGGCATCGACTTATGTAAAAATCGAGTTAAGCGTTGGCCTCTAATACTTGCTATTGGAAGGGGGCGGGTCCGACCAAAAAAGTCGACTTGAATAAAAATCCACTTATGCGGCATCGACTTATGCAGTGTCGACTGTACTATGCTTCATGTTATCATTACTAAGCTCAGCTTTTTGTAAAAAAGGTATCGTCACTGCCTCAAATAAATAAATGTCTTTTTCATATCATTGAAAATCTCTCGCGATCTTTTTTTCTGTATGTAATTTCTAGATAGTCTATCTACTGCATCTATCTATTTATCTCTCATTATTTGTATATATATATATATATATTCCTATCTAGCACCTCTCTTTCTCTTTCCCTAACCCTGTTCTCTCTTTCTTATCTACATGTAAATTACTTTTACCTCTATTGTTTGCTTCGCCTCCCCCTTATTTCTTCTTTCAATTACTGTCACCAATATCTCCCTCACGAAATATTTTTAGAACTTCTCAACTCCTCCCTCGCTCTCGTCCTATATCATCGTCTTTTCCTTTTTATTTCTTTCATTTTTTAAAAATATCTCCCGACGTCCCAAGTTCATTCTACCCCTCTTAGTCTTAATGATTGCCTTTCTTTCTTCCCCGATTTTTTTTTTTTTTTTTTTTTTTTGGGGGGGGGGGGGGGGGGGTGGTGTGTGTGTGAGCGTTTGTCTAAACGCTCTCCCTTTTTATCATATCTTTATCTCTCACTCTCTTTTCTGTCTCTCCTTAAAGCTTGTATACTGTACGTATTAATTGTCTGTCTACCGCCTTCCCCTTCTGTCTTTCTCTGAATTCTAGTCTGTTCTGTCTGTCTATCTTTTTACTACTTCTCTATTTTTCTTTCCTTCCTTTTCTCTCTTTTATATATTTGTCAATCTCTCTCTCTCTCTCTCTCTCTGTCTCATTATATACACACTCTCTGCCTCCAGTATAAAACTTAATAGTCGGTCGTGATATTGTTTAAAAATGTGTGCACTATCAAGTTTATTGTCAGTTTTTTTCTTTCTGTTCGCTGTAACTAGTCTTATTGTTGATATCATCTTCCGGTTCAAATATGCAATGATCAACTCTAATGACGATGCCCACCAGACTTACTCTCCGTCAAACATGGCGTATTTGGTGGTCGACGAGTAATCCACGTGACCATGTGCAGAATAATAAAAATATGTGTACAGCAAAACCCTCCCCTTCAAGTTACGATCCATATTGTCATTAGCTGAACCGCATTCTATATAAAACAAAACTCTCCTTTGACGTCAAGGTCGTTTTGCAAGCCTGTAGCACAAAGCAACGTATTCGAAAAACAAAACAAAAGCCTCCTCCTCCCCCCCCCCCCCCCCCCCCCCCCCCCCCCAAAAAAAAAAAAAAAAAAAAAAAAAAAAAAATACAACGGTACTCTAAATGTGTACACTAAAAGCTGTTTGATCCAGCAGAGCTAACGTCCAGCTTGTAGATATGTACCAGCCAACGAGGAAAAAGTTGCGGCGCTATGGAAAAGCTAAGCGCAGAGACAAGAGCTTTATAATTTACTATGAAATGATATATAAAATCCTAAAAGAAAGGTCTTAGTTTATGTTCCAAGCTCAAACCTTTCTGCCTAGCTTGTCCAGTCATTTTTGAAGAATTTAAATTTAATTTGTTTTCTGCCTCATAGACAGAAAGAGGAGAGTAAGTGAGTGAGTGAGAGAGAGAGAGAGAGAGAGAGAGAGAGAGAGAGAGAGAGAGAGAGAGAGAGAGAGAGAGAGAGATTTTGTCATCATTATATCTAAGTACTGACTAAGACAAAATATAGAACTTTATCATTTAAAATTGCCCTTAGGTATAATTTAACATAAATCTAGGCCTACTGAAGTTATCACACGCACCGAATGGAGAAAAACCTGTGTATACTACAGTCTTTGCAACATGGATCTAGCCTCTATATCTAGATCCAGTTGATGTATTGATCTAAACTGCCTCATACATATTCAAACTAGTTATTATCCAAAACAAAAGCTCTCTGAACTTTAAAATCGCTTTTTAGATAAGTCTCCTAAAGATGAAATGGATGAAATGCTCTGTAGTTCTACGGTGCTCGTATTTTGCTTGATGGGGTCCAATTAAATATATGTAATTTTAAATGCAAATACTATTAAAGATTTCAATATATTTAAACAATATGATTCAATATAAACATTAATCACACCAAAATATCAATGTATTTATCACATTTATATCTCGGAGGTATTGCTGGTCTCAGACATATCGTGTGTCAGTGCATTTAAACAGAAGAGCACTAACAAAGAAATCTCCTTCTTGGAAAATTCTTTCTTCTTGCTATAGTAGAAGTGGGCTTTATTGAGTTTTCTACCCAAAGTAGAAAGTTCTGACAGTGTCAGGGAATCAAAATAAGCCTTGGTGAATCAGTGACTGCTGCGATCTTAGACATATCGCAACAACACAGGCATGGAATACTGAGGAAGAGACCTTTATTTTCAGCTCAGTTGATATAACATTATGCCAAGGTAGCTTCTAAAATAAAGTTTGATGCATGGCAATATTGGTGAATCAGATTGGATCAATTATCATATCTCGTTGAGGCTTATAAAGGCTTTTATTTTAATGAGCCATGATGACACAATGCAACGCCTCTAAGTAGAGCAGGAAAATATGTTTGTCATTTCAAAACAGTGTTCCTTTCCTCAATGATGAATAAAGAATTACGTTCTTTAATCATTCCTTTTGTAAAATCAATTACCATTTTACTCTGAAAACCAACTACACAAAAGTTGAAGTTCAGAGAAAATCACCTCCCAAAAGTAACAAACATCCACAAGAAAAACTGTGTTTTTGCGTTTTGAACATCTCATATTTTACAAGACATGCATGAACAATGTGGTATTGTTGAAAATATCTCTTTATTATACAGTGTATGTGTAAGACTTAAAAAATGTAGACTTAAAGCTGTATTTTTTTAAAAATTCTGATATGTTGTGATTATGGTTGAAAAAGGCACCTTTTGATGATGAGTCAAATGCGCTGATCAAGCAGAAAGTTGTCTATGAAAAAATGCTTAAATTATTGTGACATGAAATTTTAAGGCAAAGATACATTACAAACTGCTTAAATTATTTAAACATATCAGATCAGATCTAGATCAAGGAGTATGGATTCTGCTCGAACTCATAGGAAAAATTTTCCATATATATATATGTAAATATTTACAAGTGTATACATATATAGCCTATACAGGCCTATAACAATATCAAGTGAAATCAATTCAACTTGTTGCTATAGATTGACTCATAAAAAAAATCTCGCAAATAATCAAATAACAGTCTGCTAAAAATAAAAACAACGAAAGGAAACAAGAGTTACGTCTCCACAGATATGTTACATTTCAAAATAATCTTTAGAAATTACAGAAAAAATTTGAATAGTCTCAACAGCAAAAGAAAAAGCAAAGAAGTTTGTGATTAGATTTGCTTAACCTATGCAAACTGAGAATCAAACAAAGAAATGGACCTTGATTTGATTAAATTTTGTATCATTCCTGCCAAATCTCTGTGTGGCTATTTAAATCAACTTGAAAAACAAAATCATCCAGCCAGCTTCTCCACTGTCATAAAATCAATGAATCTTTCAGAGCGCAAAGGCTCAACCATCAATTTGTTTCTACAAAATACAGGTGAGATGGTGTGATAGAACTAAACTTTACTCCAGAAAGAGAAAAATATACGTAAAGGAATTAAACTAAATACATGTACTTTTACACAAAATACCTTGGATTTTACAGAACAACCATATTTTCATAAGTTCTTTAATTTCTCTTCACATCCCAGTATAACTATTTCACAGACAAGTAGGAACAAAATTGAGACACCTCTGATTTAAAGTATTAGTTTCTCTACAATAACCAGACACATCCTCGTTTTGTTGGACCTCTCCTGCTCCTGGATAAATCGCTGCAGGTTCGGGACAGGAATTGCTTTGGTGATCTTTTGTTTTTTGGGAGATCTTGAACTATGCTTGTTAAAAAAATAAAGAGAATTTAACGTTAGATGGATAGTACATTTTTGCTAGTTTAGACTGAAAGAATTCTAAAAGAGACATATAGAGAAAAAAGAAAAAAGATATGTGACGTTCCCAACATGTACATCTGACTTCTTATGAGCATAATTATCTATATTAAAAAAGGCAACTTAGATTTCTATGCTATCTCCTCCAAAACATAATGTGCAGTAATGAAGTTTACTAAATTTTGATTCTACAACTGTTTTAACTATATAATATATAAGAAAGATTATTTAGCGTTGTAACAGGTGAGGAAACTAACTTGATGCTTCAAGGTTTGTTGACCATTTATTCTAAATTAAAAAAACCTTCAAGTCTTCTTTTAGAGTTAATTGCTTTTGGGTCAGTGCAATTTAGTGTGCCACACACCTCCTCCCACTACTGACATCATAGATACTGAGACTCAAGGGGCAGTTTCACAGATCGCTCCGAACATGTATACTTGTTCTGCAGTTCAAAGGTGACAAGAGTCAATAATGGCCTATTAGTTTGTTCAGGTTCAGGATGAGAAGTGGCATCTTACAGCATGATGGTAGGGC
Organism: Elysia crispata; assembly: GCA_033675545.1. Lineage (NCBI taxonomy): Eukaryota > Metazoa > Mollusca > Gastropoda > Plakobranchidae > Elysia > Elysia crispata. The sequence continues at coordinate 1,901,897 of JAWDGP010004927.1, read as the reverse complement.
AACAGACAAAGGTGAGAAGAGTCAATAATGGCCTATTGGTTTGTTCAGGTTCAGGATGAGAAGTGGCATCTTACAGCATGATGGTAGGGCAACAGACAAAGGTGAGAAGAGTCAATAATGGCCTATTGGTTTGTTCAGGTTCAGGATGAGAAGTGGCATCTTACAGCATGATGGTAGGGCAACAGACAAAGGTGACAAGAGTCAATAATGGCCTATTAGTTTGTTCAGGTTCAGGATGAGAAGTGGCATCTTACAGCATGATGGTAGGGCAACAGACAAAGGATAAGTCCAATGCACATGGGCTGGTTTGAGGTGATTTGTTGAGATAGTTTCCTCTGGGCTATCTACCATGAATAGAAAAGTTTTGTCATCATGGGCTTAGTTTTACCCCTAAGAGGTGCTTCAGAGAACCTTGATGGCCTACTCGACAGATAAGACAAAATGCGCATCTTTTAGAGTAGGTGAGACTTGTCGTGAAATGTTTCCATGGTGGAAAGTGGATAATGCTGAAGGATTGTCTGAAAGTGAATTTTGTCAGTGGTGAGTGTCTCACGTTTATGTTGATAAATTTACCAGGAACAGTCCGTGGTTCTCCGTAAAAATTCTGTTTCGGAGGCTCTTGAGATTCTCTTGGGGTAAAGCTCTGTCTAAGGCGCAGGGGAACCCAGAGAAGTTCATCAATCCCGTTGGATTCTTGCAAGTTTGCAAGTGGTCTCTAAATTGTGGTGTCCTGAAAGAAGCCACATCTAACAGTACACTATTACAAGAAATCCAATGTCTGATGAGTGTTTGAACCCATTCCGTAGTCGATATATTGTTAATGAGAATGCAGACATGCCTACCCAGAAAAACGGTTTTGAGGAACACCAACACCAAAAATGAGGAACATGAGATGAAAATGAGGAACAAACCTAAAGGTTTGCCATCATATTTGTTCTGCTGGCTTTCATTAATTTTATGATAGTGGTCCTTCATAGCATTTTCATGTCCGAAACAATGACGTCACACTGTGGGCTCGAGTCGACAATTACCGTTACGTCATAGGAATGTATGCAACTTGCAAGTCTAGATCATGCCTACTTAGTTCGGGGTGTATCTATGTAAGAAGATCTCCGTGTAGGAAAGTGTGTAACATAGAATAAAGAAGTGTGTGGTGTGTAGTGTTATAAAGTTACGATGTTATATATGTAGGCCTATACACATTTTTGTTGTTGTTGAATCATCTAGTGTGTGGTTAAACAAAGCAAGAGCAAAGTCCTTGACCTGGTTGTATTGTAGATTAGCCAAAGATTGCCGTAGCCCGGCTATTTGTTTTATAACTTAACTTACCAATCGGAATGCACTAGCAGACTCATTGCAAAAAAAAAAAAAAGTACTAGGGACCGTAGTTGAGTTGAAAATTTGTCAGATTTTTTTTACTTAATATCTTCGAGAACCGTCTAATCAAAGTTAAGAAGAAAAAAAAAATACCATCGTTCGAACGCTTTCCTAGCTCTATGCAAAACAAAACCGAACATTTATCTACGAAAGTAGTTCCACGACTTAGGAGATTATACCTCAGATGGGAATCGTCGGCATCACTAAGGCCTGCCTCCTACTTTGAGACTACTCAGCTAGGCCTAACGTAGACCTTTTTTTTTTTTTACTAGGGGCCTTGACTCAGTCGACGATTCAGTTCGCAAGAACTTAAAGACCCCTTCAGATGTACAGTTTTTTGTATCCGGTAAAGCCATCCGGTCAGTTGAAACTGACACTAACCGGATTAGCAATCATATGACCGTTTACATGCATCAGTTGGATATCAGTTGACCTGATCATTCAAATCTTGGCCTAGATGATGACATCATTGGGTTGTCGTATCTAGTTCGCGCGAAATTCAAAACGTTCACAAAAATGGAGGATGATCAACATGATTTCGAATTTTTTATTTTTTAATTTATCGTTAAATTCTGTTTCTCGCGTAAGTTTGACTAATTGAAGGTCGCTGATCACGAAAATCGTATTAATTTTTAGATCGGACCAGTAATTCAAAATATTTTTATTCGTATTTTTAGCTCCGCGCGCGGCAAGATCAAAGTAAAGACCTCGAGGCGCCAGTGCCCCAGTTCACTGGATGTCCACTGGATGGGAAATATCGAGCTGCGCCAGATATCAAGCTATCCGGTACGATTTTTGTCAAGCCGCTTCTTTGCACTACTATTTTTATTCTCATGGACTGACCGGATGGCTTTACCGGATACAAAAAACTGTGCGTCTGAAGGGGGCTTAAGGGACGTTCAACTCCATTAAAAAATTTATCTCCTCTACAGCACCACACCGAGGCCCAGACTACGGTAAAGTCGGTCCGGACGATGACTAATAAGCGTTGACTGCAGGTATCATCTCCTAACTGCAGGCTACGCAACATTATCATTGCCTTGATTAGTTGATATAGGGTTGCCGAGTGTGTTTCTTCTTCTAACTCCTCGGACTACGCGACCTGTGTAGTAGCCTAAGGCATGGCACGAGAAAGACGAGCACGGCCATCAACGGCGTTTAACACGAACACGCACTCGCAAAAGGCTAAAGTGTGTTGACTCAGTGACTGTGCACGAGGACTGGTCAACCGGTAAAGCGAACGATGTGCGGTAAAGTCGGTCCAGTCGATAACTTAGCGTTCCGGAAAATTGAAAAATCGAATTTCCGTATTTTGCCGTGAAAATGCGGACTTGCGGAACGCAGGTTGTTTTTATATGAAATTCCGGAACGAATCCGGAAATACCGGAACGGTAGGCCTGTAATGGGAATGGGTTCTGGCCAGTGTATAGTTCTGTAAACAATGGTAAGGAGGTACAAATAACCCGCTGAAGTTGGTAAAGGACCAACCAAGTCAATATGAATGTGGCTAAACCTTTTTGTTGGAACAGTTATCTTAGAGACAGGGGCATGTGAATGTCTTTGAATTTTAGATTGTTGGAAAGCCCGACATTCTTGGCCCAAACATTGAGCGTTTTTTTTAAACTACAGATGCCAATTTCCCTACTGCCAGCCCAACAGAGGACTTTCAGCCTGGATTTGCAAGATTATGGATAGTGTCGAAAACTTATCACTGATAACCAAAAGGGTCAGGGTTGGCCTGTAGAAATGTCACAGAGTAGCTGCTGTGTAAAACCTTGAAAAGTGAATGGAACAATCTTGAGTCCAAGCATGACAATCAGTATTCTGTGCTAGAGCAATCGCCAGTGCCATGTAATCTATCCCAATGACAACATTATTGTGTTCACCAACAGGACAAGAGAAACTTCAACATTAGTCTTTCCTACAATGTGACTGATTTCTATAGAAAATTTAGAGATAGAAGCAAACTTAAAGGGAGTGGTTGCCATATAAAGTTCTAAAAACTCACAGTCAAAAGTACTATATATCTAGTTTCTGATTCAGGAGGGCAATGCTGCTTGCTGTGGTTTCCCTTATTTTGGGCTTTGAATTTTGAAGGCAATAGAATTGAATCATGTTTTGAAAGCTGATGACCTAGAAAGTTGATGGTTTTTCAATCCAAACAGACGCTCTTCAAGTTCAAACACAAAATCAAAATCACATCCTTGACAGCAAACAGAACAAATTTCCTTCAAGTACTCTTCGTCTGAGGAACTCGCAATGTGATATATGAAAATGCAGTTAGGTCCCTGGAGAACCGAGTCCATTAAATGTTGAAAAGTCTGAGCTGTGTTTTTCAGGCCTAATGGCATGCATAGAAATTCATAAAGGTCGGATGGTGTAACTATTGCTGTCTTCGTATTGTCTTCAGGATGCATTGGGATCTAGTGATATCTGCTTACTAAGCCTATCTAGGAGAAAATTAATTCCCCACCTAATTATGAAGAAAACTCTTGTCTCCAAAGTTTTTCAGTAGATCTAACTGTTTGTGGTTGTGACTATAAGTCAGTGCGATTTAGTGCACTACTATCTGCCTATATCAATCTACAATGTCGTCAATAGCGACAGAAGAACAATTATGGATTTATCTAAAGAAATATGTTCTTGAATTAAAAGTTCATTATATTTTACAGTAGTTAAGTTTGCCAATTTATTATTGCCAAATTTGTTTTGATAAATTAAACAACCTTTAAATCATTGTTCTCAGTGGTTTTTTTTTTAACATGTTGACTGTTTTGAAACAAATTGATATATTCTTTAAAAATAAATGCAGACAAAAAAAATGTTCTCCCATGAAAGGAGTAAAAAAATAGGAAACGATGATAAATAAATTAAATTTGGCCTCAGCTGAAAGTAACAGCATCAGTGAAAGATCTGGTAATATCGCTTTTTTCGACTTTCAGACAGTCACTGGTTCGCCAATGAACACAATACCTTGCAATTATCTAACATCAATTATTGCTTGCAAGATTTTACCAATTTTGACAAAAAAAAGTATAGTTCATATCTTCACATATTTTTGATAGATCTGAATTTGGTTTCTTAATTTTCTTTCTGTGTGATATCAATCTGAAAAGGAAAGTATGTAGGAGGTTGCAGTATAACATCTAGATCTAAACTTAAACCTAAAATGTAGAGACTAGATATAAATATATATTAGCACAGTAATCTACAGGACTTTCTAAGCATATGAGTGGCTCTAGAAGAGATAAATCAGTTGTTATTGCTTTGAAAATTGAAGTTTGCTTTTTTTCAAAGTATTATGTCCTCTCCACCTTTTCACTTGAACAGGAAACCATGCTTGTGTTGTACACAAACAAAATTTGGGGCGTCAGACATTTTCAGACAGTAGAGAGCAGGGCAGAAAATATGGAGTAGGACCTCAATGGACTAAGAGATCTCTTCTTTGTCTCTGTCAAAAATTATAAATAATGCTATGAAAGTTGAGGGGCATAGGTGTCAGCCTTAGTTTGCTCTGGACAAGATATGAAAGTAGCCTGGTTTATAAAATACAGTCTGGCTTCACACTTATGGTATACTGAGAGAACATAATTATTTTTACCATCATATCATCGTCCTCAGCATCTGATTCTTCTAGATATGAGGATGGTACACTTTCAGCATCAAAATCATCATCTAGAGCCGAAGGGCTGTCTTTGTTTGCTTGTGTTGCTCTTGACAATTTGGTCCCCCTTTCTTTTGTTTTTCTTCTCTTTCCTGAACTCTTTTTTGTAAGCTCTGTAAGACAGGAAAGAAAAAGCTTTGATTTTTACAGTTAAGTGGCACTAAATAGATAGAAAGTAAGAGGGTACACCTCAACTGCAAATTTTACTCCCAGGGTTAAAAAGTGCAATTTCCCATTTTCTATAGGTAAATATTATACCATACTTGAAAAAAAAATAATTATGCAGTGTATCTCTACCAGTATAAATGATAGAAAGGGCGTCCTGTTTGACACTTGTCACGTGTTTCTTGGTGAAACTAGAACACTTTGTTGTTCTCAGACCAACTTAATGCCAGCTTTGACCTAGTCAATAAAATTTCTTTGGATGCCATCACATGCTAAACAAAAAGGAGATAAATGAAACTTCATTACCGTTGTGATTTGATGAATGGCCATCAACATATTGGTGACCATTGGAGAAAGAACTGGGCTGCTGCTGCTGCCTGCTTGCCCCTGCCTCACCTATGCTGGACCTGGTGTTGATATCTATGCGCTTCAATTTGACAGAGCACTTCTGCAACTTTGAAGTACCTAAAAATATTTTCCATGGGAAAAATCAGCAAGATCAGATAGAAAATTATAATAAGTTAATAAAGGGATTATGAAACAAAGGTTCCTAAATAAACAAGAAGAGTGCTCTGAGGTGCAAAATGTATATTATGGATTTTCAATAAAAATTGAAAAAAAACAACAACATCAAACAGTCTTTTATTTTGACAAATTTTGTATCAATTCTGACAGAATTGGACAAACCAACTTTTACCATCAAAGCTTAAATGAAAAAAAATTAACTGGGAAGTAGCCCTTATCTTTAATATTTGATTGAAATAAAAAAAGAAAATACTTTTAAAACGAAATTATTATAACATTGTTGCAATAATTCCTTTCACACCTTTATGGCCTGCAAAATTTTCCACTTCAATGTCAGAGAACTTCAAAGATCTTCGAGAAATTGACTTCCGTTTGCCGCTTTTATCTTTTTTAACAGAATTCTTTTGCACCTGATCCGATTCAAGATGTAGCGGTACCAGGTGAACTTGTACATCCTTCAAAAGAGACAGCGATATGTCAGATGGATGATCATCTGCTCTTGATGTGTTTGGCTGATTGGATGTATTACTTGATGAAGGAATTTTGCTCTTTGGATTATTTTCTGAAGTTTGTTCCGAACTTTTTTTGATTGCTGATGACTTTTGACCCTGCAGAGAGTAGAAGAAACTGAAAAGGTTATGAAAATAATATTCAAAATGGCTGGTCAAGTCTATCTCTTAAGAACGAATCTATCTTGTAACAAGTTCAGATCTTAATGAGGCATTCAGGGCGATTAAGGCAAAAGATGTCACACTTCTTTTTGCACTCTTGGGTCAAAGAAAAATTCTTTTATTTCATGGTTTTTTCTTTCTTTGGTTTAGAATAAATTATCTGAGGATATCAAAACACTGGAGTTATATAGAATATCCACACTCTTGAATTGTAAAGAAAAAAAAAATTAATGTCATATAAAAATCCATGTATGTTAAAATTATGAATTGAGTACGAAGGAAAAAGTATGCAGTCAGCAAAGTTTTTAAAAGGTACAGCTTGTCCCTACAACTGCACAATACCAAACATTCTGATGCAGATTAATCAAGGCATGATTCTTGAAAAGAGGAACAAATATTAGCCATAAACCAAGTTTTCTGTCTCTTGCTCCATCATTAAAAAAAATATCTAAAAATGTGTACAGAAGAGAATTTTTGTTAATAAAGCAAAAGATTAGAATTTCTATAAAATAATATTATCTTCAATACCAAATAAGTGTAATTTCCTACCATCCTTTCTCATTTGACTTTTGAAATTAGGAGTAAATGAGCAATTACTGAGATATCTGCAACCATATAAATAAGGCTAATCATTTTCAAGAATACTGTAATGTCTACTTTTTTACAATTGGAGCTAAGCTTCTTCGTTCTTTTAAGGAAAATTGTTTCGAAAGTGAAATGAAATTCATTCATCTATTGACTTCCCATTAGTGTTAGTTGTTACTTCTCACCTGCAACCTTGTTTGCACCAGTTTTGGGAAAAAAAGTCTTGCCAGAATTTGAAGACTGTTAGATAATGAAGAGCCGAATTCCGAAATTTTATAATCAATGAAGAGCTTCTCTTTCTCATATGCATTTTCAAATAGAGTCTTAAAGTGCATACAGGCCTCTGTCATTGCTTTCTCAAATAAAGTCATCTGAGAGGAAGTCTGAAATGGAGAAAAGTCATCGACAAATTAATTTTTTTTAAAGCAACATAGACAGTGGATTTTTAAATTTCTTTTAAAACTACATTTTACACCCCAAAAATCTCTCACTCAAAGCACATAAATAGGAGCAGTGATTCATCATTGTTTTATATCTCCAAGATCTTAGTCAAGAGTCTTGTATTGCATTCACACACATACATACATTGAAAACAAAAGAATAGAAATCACAAATTCGCTGATTAAAGAAAATTGAAAATGTGCCTGGGAGGGCTGAGATAGTTTGGCTTACCACAAACTTGAACAAGTGTTTCAGACTTAACACAGCCCATTAGTACTGGTTTAACACAAAAACCAAGAAAATCTGAACATTATTTCTTTCATCACAAACTAAAATCACACAGTGTTGTATTCCACACCTGTTCTCTAAATGTAACAATACCTGTTATCAAATCATGTATTACCCTACATAAAAGCGCCTTTCTCATTACATGACATGCTAAAGGGTAAGAAATAACTGTTGTATCCACACCTGTTCTCTAAATGTAACAATACCTGTTATCAAATCATGTATTACCCTACATAAAAGCGCCTTTCTCATTACATGACGTGCTAAAGGATAAGAAATAACTGTTGTATCCACACCTGTTCTCTAAATGTAACAATACCTGTTATCAAATCATGTATTACCCTACATAAAAGCGCCTTTCTCATTACATGACGTGCTAAAGGGTAAGAAATAACTGGGGGCTGAATGAAGGGAAGCAATTCATGGCTACACTGTAACAACAGACACTTCTTAAGAACAAATTTTTTTTATCTAATAAACAATTATCTTGGATCATTCTGAAATCACTCATGCAGTGGAGAGCGGCTGAAGCAAAATGTTTGTCCAATCTAATTGATACAACTTTAGCTATCTTTTCCTTGGCTAATCATATTTTCTTCACTCTGGAAGTAATGCCATTGAGATTAAGTGAAGGTTTATCAAAGTTCATGATAGGAACTGATGAAACATACAAACAACTTTTTGATGTCTTCCTTGCCAGCAAAGAGAGGATCCAAAACATGGAGGTGCTTGTCACATTTGCCATGCATAAGAGCAGGTGGCAGATTTAAGGCATGAACAAGGTCCTGAAATAAATACAAAAAAAGGATAGCATTACTGACAAATCAAACTTGAAGCCTTGACAATATGTGATCCTTTTCTTGGTCTTCTCTTCTCTGCTTCTCATCAAATTCTTATGTATACTTTTCACAAAGCAAATTAAGTTAAGCATAACATAACAACAACAAATAAAAAAATATGTATAAGGAAAACCCACTGTAGAATCATTGTTTTGCATCTTTGTCCCAAAGACCTTTAAACACCAGAGCAAATTAAAAATACACCAAAGAACATTGAACAGATCTAATACATCTACTTGCATTCCATAAGCTCCATGCTCTGAATAGTCTACATATATCACAGAGATGTATACTCAAGAAGTGGTCAGTGGAATTAAAAGTGTGTCAAATAAAAGAAATACCTTGGTTTATCTATTCTTCAGTCTGTTTTGCTGCAAGCTAGAAAATATAAAACTATGGGAGAAAGCTCTCTTCAAAGATATAGTTTTCATAAGGGTTCAAACAATGTCATAGGCTATAACTGCTCTAAAAAAAAAAGAATGCCTCTAACAAAGCAGAAAAAGTCCAGAATTTTCCTTGACTTTAACTTTATTTAAAAAAAGGTTTTCAAAGAACTAACAGCAAACAGCAAACCTTTACATTAACAATCATAAGCAGGGTATAAGCCAGTTTTGATAATTTTAAAAAAACTTAAATAGTGCAGCACATGCACAGACTGAGATCTGTATAAACACATGAGATATTGCGTTAATCTGACATATTAAAACCCATTGCAAACATATACTTCAGGCTTAGTGACAACTAAAAACAAATAACTGAAAAGAAAAAGACAAAGCAGTCATGCTGAGATACCAACCTTGATACAAAGGCCAAGGTAAAGTCTAAGGAATGCTTCAGGGTTCTGAGAAGCAAGCATCTCCCGCATAGACCAAACAGCTCTAACAGCTGCACCATAGCTCTCGTCATGGATGACAGCAAACACAACCAAAATTTCTTTCACTGAGGTGCTCAATGAGTCCAAATCAAAGAATGCAGCATCTGCACATTTTAATATAATTATTTACATGCACATTCTTGAACAATTCTGTCTTACAACAATCCTCTTAAAGACAGATAGACTCTTTATCAACATAACATATTGGTAATGTGTGAATCATGAACTAGGTTACAGAATATAAAACAGATTGGACAAGAAAAATTGTGTCTCAAATTCCTCCATTTTTTATCTTTTTTTAAAACTGTTTCATAATTCAGAGCGGCTCACCTAATTTTGAAGCAGAAAATTAGAATACATATACTATAAGAAATTGAAAGATTACTAAATTAACCTTTGCCTCTTCAACTCAAAAGTAAATCATAACTAATAATTAAATAGGAAACCACATGATAGTGTGATGTTTCAGCCAACTTGGAGCATTTCATTCTCAATAATGATTATAATCTAAAGGCTTCATTGAAGTGTTGTAATATTTATAAGTTTATCAAAATTATAAAAGGCAACTTCGATTTTTTTTCTCCACTATCTCCTCCAAAACTACTCAATACACACAGATGCAGTTCATCATATTTTGATCTGTCAAAATCAGTGCCCCATACGGTACAAAAAAAAAAAGAAAATTAATGAAAAGTTATGGATTTAGGCTAAAAAATGCTCTTTAAAGTCCAATATACTTTTATTGTACTAAATTCATCCAAATTTTTTGTTATGATGAGCCAAATAACATTTAAAATACTGTTCTCAGCAGCTTACTACAGCAGATGATGCTTTTAAAAAAAGATTATTGTTATTTTGAAAATATAAATACATATAAAAAATATTTTATCTTAATGGAGTGAAAAACAAAAAAAAAATTAAACGAAATTTGATCTACTCCAGCATAAAGACGAAAGGCAAGCATCAAGGAAAACATGCTGTTCTTTGTAGGAAAGTTGTAGTGATTTCATTGGTCAGTACTTTTGGAACAATTGTCATTGTTGTCTTTTCTTTCAGAGTGACAGTTGCGAATGTAAACACCACTTCTGCTTCTTTTAATGTTTTTCGAACTTCTATACTGTTTTATATCTAAGATATCAACCAGACCTACTGGTAGTCAACAAGGAAGCAAAGAAACATTCATGTTAAACCATTTTATTAGCTTGCCACTCTCAATTTGTCTTGAATGAGTTATAACTACAGATTGTGACTAGATCTAGAACAATAATAAGCTTTAGCAATCCAGGGTACTCCAAAAAGTTTTTGAAAATCTGAGGCCTTAAATTATTTTTTTTCTCTGTAATACTGTCTGAGCTGTTACATGTTTTGCACGCTTGTGGAGGATAAGTCTGTTATTTTTGTGAAATTAGCACATCTTCAATGTAATTTTCTTCCCCAAATGTTCATTTAAAGCAACAATCATGCTTGCGATTTTTATAATGGTACAAATCTATATGATTATGAACTGCTTATTAAGAGCTAGGTTTCTTGAAGAGACAAAATTCATTAGATCCCATAAACTTAAGGAAGTTGTAACATAAGACTTACTTGAAGATTCCTTGATAGATACTAGACAAGAGCTGGCAGATGCAGGACTTTGACAACTTGGGGATGCTTTAGAGACATCTTCATCCAGATAGCTCAGGGTGTATGGAATTGGTCCAGAGTGCTTGCTTGCCATAGTGCTAAATGTGAGAGGGAAAAGGGAGAGTTGAGATAGACATCTCAATATTTTTAAACTGGAATTCTAAGTACCAGTGAAGCTTGTAATTCACTTTAATACAATTTTAGAAGTTTTCCACCACAACATAGGACTTGTAAGATTTTTGAATAATTTTTCAAATTTTCACTATAGAAGTTGACCATTATTGGACACATAATATGACTTATCTTTTCCTAAATTTCTCTAGATTTCAGAGGAATCAATGGTGGCAATTGCATTACATTCCTTTAGAATTTATTCCAAGAAGTATGATACAATACCAAAACTTTACAGGCTAATATCTTATAAGACACAGGATCAATCCGATTGTGGATGTTGATGAGATATACACACATATTTAATTATCTGATCGAAATTTATGATTAAAATCTGGAAAATTCTAATTCTCAATTTTATCAAGTATAAATTTGCCGTTCAACTTAAATAAATATTAAAAGAAAGATTGATGAGATCAAAGCCTGACTATTACAAACTGTTTAATTTGAAACCCCCCATTTTTTTTTTTATTTGAATCGAAGCATGACAGTGTATTGTAGAGGGCAAAGCTTGAGCTCTAGTATAAACAGTGAGCATGTGTAGTGTCTCCCCAGCTACACTTCAGACAAATTTGCAGCTAATATTCTTAGGGATGAGGGAGAAGGAAGGGTTGGAGGTTGGGTGATCAAGTGGGACTCAGGGAAATGCTGCTAGAGAAGAGGAGCAGTGAAACTTTCCAAATCACTGTTGAGTAAATCTAGTCAATCATGGGCCCAGAGTATTTTGCAATGTATGTATGTATGTATATTCTTTACTTGGCCCCATGGGTGCCACCATCAAACAAAAATTGGCTAGTGTAAGTTACGTCCTTAATCTTAAACCTCGATATTTTTTGTTTGCTAACGAAACAAAAGCACGGAAAAAAAGACGGACTGGATCTAAATTTAAACCTCGATCTAGATCTACATTAAATTATCAAGATCTAGGTGTAATCTATATCTGGACTGACAAAATACATAAAGATCAAGATCTCTAATCGTGCACAATGAATGCACTTTTTAACTTAATGAGTTCTTTCTCTTTCTGAGCAAAAAGGCTGAGCCAAATTAATCAAGTGATATGTCTAAGACCTTGAGGAGATCTGGATCGTAGAATCTAATTCTTGACTAGATTCTAGATTAAATCTAGATCTACAAACTATGTGAATTTATAAGGCTACTGTAGAGCCGATGCAATCTGAATTTAGGTTATAGAAGATTACCAAATTTACCGCTATCGAGGCTAGTATCGCCATACAAAATTCGAAACTGAAAGTAAAAGAAATAGGCAGTGAATTTTCACACAACAAATCGTGAAAATCTGATCAACAGTTTAAAGGTTAACAGACCGTAGAATAAATCTTGTAACGATAGTTTAGAATTTGTACAAGCTTCTTAAATGAATAAAGAAGGAAGAATGCTAATGTCTTCACCTTTCATCAATGACTAGTTTAGATTTGGAAAGAGGAGAGGTTAGTACTTCTAAAAGACCTCAAAGATCCTCAGGTCTGTTATCAAAGTTAGGCCTACTTGACCGCGCACCATTCTATTCGTGTTATGGACTCATCTTTCGTTATTTTTAGCTAATATAAATCAGCCTTCAAATAGCAAAGGACTTAAGTACGAAAAAAATAGTAAATAAATAAAATAAATAAGGCTAACATAATAAGAGTTGAAATCATCACACCCATAAGTTTACTTCGAATAACGATGCTGTTTTTTTTTTGTTTTTTTTTTTGTGGAAACTCTTACTTAGTCGACTTTTATCACTTTTTGTGAATACGTTACTTACAAGTGACATCTGCCAGTGGTACATGCACATGTATCTGAATCAAAAGGCCGTTAGTCTGCGAAAAATACTCTGCCTATTGCTTTCCTAATAATTATTAGATTAAAATATCTACAGTACATTTTGTCTCTTTGTCTCAATTTTGTACAATGAAACTCCCCCCCCCCCCTTTTCAAAAAAAAAAAAAATCAGCTGAAGAATCCAAAAAACCTTGACGAAAGAGACCGGTTATGTAAGTCACGGGATCAATCCGACTGAGGATGTTGATGAGATATACACGCATGTTTAATTATCTGCTCCCTCCCCAGCAGCTTACTTCTCTACTAATAAAGAGCCACCAATTACCCCCCACCCCCACCCGCTCCTCAACTGGTAGGGAGCCAGCTATTACTGCTCCCCCTTTCTCCTCAACTTTTGAGGAACGAGCCATTAACCCTTCCCAGTACCAACCTTCTATCTTCAAGCCCTAGCACTAAATTTTTTTAAAGAAATGATATGAATTTTTTAGCTTCAAATACTGATAAGTCACGCCCGTATCCTTTAAACTCCACAAGTAATTGCGGAGCAGAAGAATACGGGTTAAGAGGCAAAAGGTCAGGTGGGTCCTTCCTAACTGTAAAAATGGACACACGATTCCTAAAGAAATGGAATATGACGTCTCAGAAAAAAATTAAGAAGAATTCAAAACTCTGTTAGACTCTTAGAGAAAAAGACCGTTACTGCAAGAGTGTAGGTAGTACAGGCACAGTCAATCTCCCGGAGCTACGCCCGCCCTTCTCAAGGGTCGAAGTCCTGAGTGGAATTTGATTAAGGGGGGAAGGGGGGAGGGTTAGGAGCTGGAACAGACTGCCCTCAATCTCAAAATGTATTCTTGTGTACTAAACACCGACCTGCATGGACCATTCTTTTTCCGTCGTTTCGCTTTTTTTTTTCTCTCTCTCTCTCCCCCCCCCCACCCCCTCCCTTTCCGGTTCCCCGGGATCAATTTACAAAAAGTTTCTAAAAAAAGTTCCTATCATCAGCTCCCCAGAGCTTTCTTAATACTGGGTGACCTTGATGCTCATTCTCTGTGGGGGAAACCCATTGATTGGGCTGGGCGAATGATTCATTTTAGATGATCACAAACTGGTTTTTTATTTTTTTAATAAATTCTAAAGATTTAATTTTTTTTTTTTGTATTTTGAATATCAAACGACATCCGCAACTGGTTTAGCAATGATTTCATCAATCATTGCACTAGATTTCTTCCGGTCAATCCATAATGATCTCTTTGGAAGCGACCATTATCCAGTATTCCTTGGTAATAATAAAAAACCTTCAAATATTACCATTACCTTATTTTAATTTAAAGAATAAGACTGAAACCCATTGTGAAGAAAAGATAAAATCTACATTGGAGTCAGAATCCCCAGCCTAACTTTTTTAGTGACACAATTTTAGAATCAGCCATAAAGGTAACTTCCTGTCAATGTAGCGGAGAGGAAACGCCCACGGGTGTCTTTTGGTTCTCCCATTAAGTGTTGGAGTTGAGGAGGAGGAAGATGGTGATATTACTGACACCAGTGAGGAGGTTTTATTGTTTCAACTGTTATTGAGAGCAAGAAGTAGGGAAATCTGTCTCTGGATATCGTAGATTTATCGCACATAATAAATATGATTTATATAATTGCCTGAACTAGTCCGATGTTCACGATATTACATATAATTTGTTCTTATCATCGATAAATAGAAATCAATAATAAACATTCGTAGACATACCTATATTATATATAATCAGTGCCCTCGATTTAAAAAGCGACATGTGTAAATTATAGAAGAAACCTATCAGCAATGTGGACTACCTGCTAGTTCAGCAACCACCCCCACTTCATCGTAAAGAACCTACCCAACGACATCGAAACCACCCCCACTTCATCGTAAAGAACCTACCCAACGACATCGACTATTGTTGAAATATAAATTGGAAAAACCAGGAAGTCTTTAAATAAACCAGCTCTACATACGAAGACGCACTCAAGAGGAGCGGATTCGACCAAACGTTTCACTTCAGTGATGAAATAAAATCCACACATATCAACAAAGAGAAATATGGTAAACGGAAGAGAAAAATAACTTGTTTGTACCCACCGTTCAACAATAACTTTAAAACGATCGTTGGCAGAAACTTCCTTAATGTTATCGACAAACACTTCCCAAAAACGAACAAGCTTCATAAAATTTTTAATAGAAACCTTGTAGAAGTCAGCTACATGTGTTTACTGAACGTGAAAGAAACAATCACGAATCACAACAAATACATGTTACAGGCAAACAAAAAAGAAACACCAAACGAAGCGTATGCACACTTTCTTTGGAAGAAAAATACACAGTTTTGACTAAAACGCCCTCACTAAATAAAAGGAAGAAGATATTTTTCTAATTGGGTTAATAAAAAACGTTTCCTGTTGTCAAACGTTAACACCAGTTATCGCTCATTACCCACAGCCATCTGACGAGAGCCACACAGGCTTGAAACTCTGGTGTATAGTAATTGCTAAAAATAGATTATATCTTAAATATTATACATATATTTATATATATAATATAATATAATATACATATTTATGTATACTGTAGTTTAAACAAACAAGAGGAGAGACAAGAGGGGGTGGGGTAAGAAAGAGGGGGGGAGGGGGGGTGTGCATTTAATAGCAATGGGATAATTTATGATCCTAAGAGGGAGTAGGATCAAATCTGATCAATTTTTTGATCCCATAATCTGAATATAATTATGTGACCGCTCCTTAATCTGGCGCACTTCGTGCTGCTCAGCGACAGTGAGTTCTGGGTGGGCGCTACAGGTCATTCCGCTCACGCTGAACAGGTCGCACCATCTACAGAAAGGTCGAGGTGGTTGCACGCCTCGGATGATACCACGTTACTTCCAGTTAATTCATCACGAAAATATAATTCTTACAAAATCGCATTCATAGAGACTTTAAAAACTAAGCAAAATTGTTCGATGAAATTCGAGCTTGCGAGGTGTCTCAGAAGTTCAATATCTCGTTTTATTTATTTGTTGATAGATAGTTTCTTTCTCTCTCTCTCTCTCTCTCTCTCTCTCTCTCTCTCTCTCTCTCTCTCTCTCTCTCTCTCTCTCTCTTTCACTCTCCCTGTTTCTCTCACGCTCTCTCTTTCTTTCTCTTTTTTTCTTATTCTCTCTCTCCGCTGTCGTCTTGCACCTCTTTCGACAGCTAGCACGGTTCGACCCACTAAATTCTCCCCCCCCCCCCCTCTCTCTCTCTCTCAGTCCCTCTCTCTCTCCCTGTCTAACAAACCTCGCCGGCAGCCCCCCTCCTCACCTTGCCGCGTGCCTCTCTTGCCCCAGGGCGCTACAGATAGCCAGCTGCACGCAAGTCCTTTTGCGTCCTGGGCTAGGGTGAGCGTGAGACCGCAAGGCTTGCCTTCAGGCCGGAACCACAGAGCTAAGCACCAAAAATCACACTGGTGATGACCTCATGTTCGCTCTGCACTGGACAGAGTCTTGGATAACTCCGGGAAACTGCCGATGTTCAGCGTGAGTACAGAATTATGTGTGCATGTAACAATGTAAATGGATAAGAGCTATCAATCTTGAAAAAAGTTGTGCAAATAATTTTTCGTGTCGTGGTGGGCATGGGTCACAGATGGAGGCCTTTCTTGAGATTTGTGTGCTTTGTACAGCTCCTTTTAGTAAGCTCAAAGAGGTTGCCTTGACACATTTCTTTGAAGTTATGGATTTTGATATACTTGTATCTTTGATCAGTGAATTGGAATGGCAAGAAGTAGACGCTCCTGAGAAAACTAAAGAAAAACATTTCTCAATCATCGAATCTAAGTTAGTTACTTGAGCCAGCTGTGTACCTTATGCCGAGACCCAACCCAAACAACAAACTTGACGACCATCCGTGCACTTCACATTACAAGTAAAATTATCCCTTGGCACGGGAGATAATCAGCACCATATTTTCAATCTTTCATGCCAGATTTTTAAAATTATATTTAAATCAAACTGCGATATGAAACTTCAGCTTTTGATTTGGAATTGTTCAAGTGTGCCACGAAAAAATGAAGCTCCCATCTTTAATGCAGGTAAACATTTTAAACAGTAGTACCACTGCTTTCCTTGTTAGATCTAGTATAATTCTCTCTCTAACTTAATATGATAAAGACTGTATTCGCAGAATAAACAATTCAGAAACCCGTATTACAAACAATGAAACATAGAGACATAAGGAAAACAAGCATATTTAAGTTTTTCGAAAATTATAATTGCTTGAAACCAGTTTTTAGTTATTTAGGCTGATTTAGGCCTATATTCATAGAGAAAGGGGGAAAAAAACTTTCATCAGAAAAACCAGAACATTTGATTTTTCGATAAATTATTTGATAGGTCAAAAACAAAATTAATAGACTGAGACCTCCCATTAGTGTAGACTCCGCATTTCATCTCAGCCGCGCAGCTTTCATACAACCGTCCTATCAGGTAAATCTACGAAACGAAAATAGAAGCGGAACATCCTCCGTCAATTAGCATTATTACAAATGTCTGGTTATAGTTTGGTTATATTAGATTAGAGCTGACATCATGATGACGTCGGCCACCACGACTGGCTCTTCACGGCCTGATTTTAATCTAGAACATTACAGCTGAGATTAGCAGCTGAACATTTTCAATCATATTGGTAGCAAAGACAAGACATTACTCTACATTCAAATTTAGGAACTTAATATTGATAATATTTTTCACCCATAAAAAAAAAATAATATAAAATGCACAATAATATACCAAAGCAAACACAGGACAATATGCGGTGTAACATTTTGTTACAAAGAATAATCAATAATTTTAAAAGTTAAGGCGTCTAAATATAATATTATATAGTAATAGACTGAAAATTTTAACAAGTTTTCAAAGGTCATCATTAAATTCAACTAGAGCTAGTCGGTAATCTAGAACATAAAGAGTTATGTTGTATCTTTATTTTTGTCTCGTAATTATAAAGTCGTGTGCCTATTTCCTTTTAGACCGTGTATTACTCTATTTACAGACACACGCGTCCTTTTGGATCCTTTATAATTACCAAGTTGTTCCTCCAAGTGTGGTGTTTTTTCTTTCGTGTTAGATATATATATATATATATATATATATATATATATGGATAGATAGATAGATAAATAGATAGATAGAGAAAGAGAGAGAGAGAGAGAGAGAGAGAGAGAGAGAGAGAGAGAGAGAGAGAGAGAGAGAGAGTGAGTGAGAGTGGACTGTGAGCTTATGAAGTAGTTTAAGCCACCAAATTAGCCATTTTCTGTAGATTTGGAGTTAAAACTATATTCTCTATGTCTCCAGCTCGGTTTGTAGACAATGGAAGTAATAACCAGCAACTTTCATGCGAGTTGGTTGGGTTTAGTGAAAGGCAGCTGGTTAGCTCTTATATCAGAGACTATTCTCTGAAAGGTTTCCCTCTATTACAAATAATGGGAATTAAAGAAGTTAAACATACTTCACACTTTGTTATCTCCGTCTGGTGTTGAATGTATAAAAAGAAAAAAAAAAGGGAAATTTTAACAGCCTTCAAAACCTTTGTGTTCTTGTTATTGCTTTATTAATTCCATTTATATCCTGATCAATACTAGTGCTTTGAGATCTTTAGGATTAGCATCATCTTTCCCAGTTTTTATCATTGGTTGACTGGTTTGTAACATTCTGTTTAAAAAGAAATCATTATTTTGTTACCAGTCTCTATTGATCAATCTTCTCATTGTTAGATGGCAGAGGATGTTTGATCTTTTCGTCCAAACAGCGCAAGTAGCTGGAAGATCTCGCGAGCCTACACTCGCGACAGAAGCTGGGGAATTTTGATCTGAAGAGAGAAACATTGTTAGGGAACATACTTGATTGTCCAGAACCAAGATAACTTCCGTAGATTGATGCTATTTTAAGCTTTTCCCCCAATTTTCAAAGATGCCCAGATAAATGCGTCTTCTGGCCCAGGCGTATGGGAGGTTTCACCCCATAGATCTTAAAGATTGGACAATGAAGACAAAAAATTGGGAGAAATGAAACAGCGTTTTAGTAATAAATTCTACGTAAATCAAACTTTAACCCTTTCCTTGCTGAAAATTGTCCCATTCCAAGCACAGTCTTCAACTGTTGTGATTTGTGATTACAAATCTGCGAAGAGGGAGGGAGTGATCGTAATTTTTATATCGAGGAAGGAGAGAGGGAGAGAGAGAGAGAGAGAGAGAGAGAGAGAGAGAGAGAGAGAGAGAGAGAGAGAGAGAGAGAGAGAGAGAGAGAGAGAGAGAGAGAGAGAGAGAGAGAGAGAGAGAGAGAGAGAGAGAGAGAGGGTGGGGGTGGGGGGTAGAGATGGAGTAAAGGAGGCATGAAATCACTGATATTTAGTTTAACGCATAGTGGATATTGGTTTATGACGTCTTCTGTTTAGCGAAGTAATGACCCGCCAATGTTACAGTCTCCCCCGACCTGATGTAACGCAGCCAGTGCTCTCACTGGATAGTGCTGCAAACACTAGTTACAAGGCCTGTGCACGTAAAACCACATAGGCGAGACCGTAGCCGCTGGATAGAGACACCTGGCGCCGCAGGGAAATCGATAAAGATAGCCCTTTTTAGATTTAGATGTGTAGCTTAGGAGACGAGAGAACCTTCAACTGGTCGGCTCGAGGATCAACGAACTCGCCACTAGCCATCTTCTTGTGCTGTTTGTTTTTTAGGACTTGGTAGCCTTAAAAGTCGATAACCTTTTCTTGAAGAGGTGTATTCTTCTTTAATAAAAAATATATTTAAAAAAAATAGAACAATACATTCAAGACGTTTACAGGAATCACAAGGAAATAATTAAATAAAAAAAAAAAAAAACATCTGTGGGTGAATGTATGCAGGAAAAATATTTTTGGGAATAATGAAATACAAAAGAAATTTATAATGGGAGGGATACAAAATAAAATCGAGAAAACCCGAAGTACTTTACAACGACATACTTCATTATGGACATAACTTGCCCACAACATGAACACAACCGACACTCAAACCGATGTAACTTAAACATAATTTACACATAATCTAGATATAAATTAAACAAATACACAGAGTCTGCATTATGACCCGCACATAACATGCACATAATGTGTATAAAACACGAAAATAACCATACAATTTAACGTCAATTACGATTTTAATCTGTCATAAATATGCCCAGTGGATATTTCAGCACTCACTACTTACAATATGACAACAAAGATCGGAAATCACAGATATACCGTGAAATTCATTCCTCGTATTGATTTATGTCACTGAATATGAATCAAGGCAACCCATGAAGTCAACTGAACAAAGTCATACTCTTTTGAAGACTTCTTTCAATTCAATCTCGACAGAGCAATAAAGTTAATCAAATAATTCTGTACTTTCCCAATACTTTCTTTTTTTTTTTAGATCCTTTGACAACCTTATTAGAAAGCTGCAAAATTTCGCGTTAAGTGCATAAAAGTGCATCATATTGCGGGAATTCCTTGCCGAGCAGTTATTTAAACCTACGCGTTTAAAAAAAAATCTGTGAATAGATTTGAATTTAAAAAATAGTTAAGAGTAAGTTACTATTCTGTTGTCACTTTGTGTTCAGAATGAACAACAGGCAAGTCTCATCGTTGTTTGGTTTAAGATATTTCCGAACACTTTTAAGCCGCCAAAACCATCAATTCCTTAGGCTGATTAGAGTTATTCTTAATACGGCCAGTGCAAAACCCAAATATCACCCTTTGTACTTGGGGGTGGAATTTTGTCTGAGGACACTCTACACACATGCATGCATGTACGCGAACCCAAGGTTCTCCAGAAGATCCTTTAAACTAATTAATCTTCGTGAAAAAAAGGGGGTTGGCTTAGGTGACGGGAAGCCATATTATTGAAACTTCTGCCACCGCATAGGGCTGAGAAACTCCTGTTTCCCTGTTTTCGGTTTCAGGTGGTTTCTCTTTCCCTTTCCTTATCAAGAGTAATTTATTTTCAGTGAAGCCCCTAAGTGTTTATGGCAGTGTAATAACCTGTTGGCCTCTCACTGTTTGAGGAGAAAACGTAGACTTTAAAGAAGTTTCAATGTTCAAAGGACATTTTTAAATGAAATATCACCAGGAACAGTTACCTCTTATTACCGACATACATGAGGGGGGAAAAAAAACAAACAAAAAAACAAGAAACAAAAAACAAAAAGCACGCAAAGCTCAGCATCATGGTTGTAGCTTTCTCTCCACTCCCCATCCCCATCGCTCTTCTTTTTTTCCAAATGCGCTGCTATCATCGTTAAGCTCATTTACAGAAAAGTTAAGTCAGTATTTTGAAGGGACGGCTGCCCCATATAAACTGAGCTTTTCAGTCTTACCAATCCAGTTTTGAGCTAACAATGGTTTGGAAAGAATCTATTTTCTCACGAAATCATCGAACTCTCTGGAAGATTTCAGATCTTGCAGTAAGCTATCATTAAATGCGTGGCGGTGTCCAGAGACCAATTCTACGACTTTTACAGAGATTTGCAATTTGTTTTGTTTTATCTCGATGGCCTAACTCTGATATACTGAATATGTAGGTCTATAGATCTAGAGCGAAAAGTAATGCCGTGGTCAATATTTCTTTTCCGACTCTGGCATGCTTTTTTAAGCATCATCATCCAATGTTAAGTATATCTGTAGACCCTAGATTATTTTTAGATTGTGTTTATGTCAAACATAAACCAACTAAAAACCCCAGACGAATTTTTGAAAACACGAAACATCTTAAAAATGGTGCTTTCATACCTTGTAACATTTCGAAATTCCACTCATTTACCCCAAGAGACATTAAGTATTTCCATCCTTGTTCTTCACCAGTTTACAACGGAATAAACAAATAAAAGCTGCTACATTGTGGCAAGAACATTAAAGTCATACTAAGAGGTATTTCACCGAAAGAGATTCATCTCTGCCATTAACTTCCATTGAAATAAATCTCGCGTGCTGTGTGACCCTCGCGCCATCTCCCGTCTCGACACCCGCCCAGACAGAGTTCGGGCTCGGATCTTCATCAAATATTTATTCTGCTTCTCTTCTCTCTAGTTCTTCGGCCCATTATCTTGGCGTCTGGTTTACACGATTGGATTTCATATCCCTGTTAATTCGAAACGCTCTGAATTTTCTTTCACTGATGATTCATGGACTTTGGAATAAAAACCGGATTTATTTGATATTTTTTTTATGGGACGAGGGGATAAAGAAGAAGAGAAACTTTTAAGTTAGAGAGAAAGAAAAAGAAAAGAAAAGCAGTATTCACATTGTGAAAGAAAGTCACTTGGGCACTCGAAACAAAATAAAAAGGGGACAGATTTGATAAAAGAAGCTGTTATTGATTGAGGGTAAGAAAAATTTGAGATGGTCATGATGACACATTACATAGATTTTTTTGTTTTTCTTTTCATCTTACTGAACTGTTTATCCTACTCAAGTGCTGTATATTTCATTTTTACCTAAAACTGCTCTAGATAACCGGATAGAGGTCTAAAAGACTGGGATTTTACTGCCAAATAGCCTTGCTACACTAATTACTTAAATGTACATTTCAAGGGGCGTAGGACATAAATGATAGCGGTGTGATTTTGTGAAAGCAATTTTTTTTCACGGACAGGAGAAAAAAAACAACCCTACCCCCCAAAAAAAAAACAACAACAACAACAACAACAAAAAACAAAAAAACAAAACAAAAGAAAACAAAAAAAAAACAACGAAAAAAAAAATGAACAAAAACCAAAAAAAAACAAACAAAAAAACAAGAAAAAAACAACAACCCAAAACAAGCACTAACAAAGGGGAAAAAAATCCTTAAAAAACAGAATCCCTCCCAAAACAACAAACAAACCACAAAAACAAAACAAAACAAATAAACAAATAGTACCCCCCCCCTCACACACACACACACACAAAAAAAAGACAACAAAATATACGGCTGAAGAGAAATAGAAAATAAGTGAAACGCTCGAGATTTTATGGTATCTCCATTCCAGATTCTGACCTGGATTACCAGTATCTGAGTTGATTTATTTGATTTTATTTTGGCTTCACAATCGAACTTAAGTGCAAAGAAGTAAACAGTTAAAATACCCGGTTAGAGTTTTTGTTTGGATAAAATAATACATATTGAGCATAGCGTCATTTTGCCTGTGTGTTCTGGATCACGTGCCTGTGAGTTCCTGGGTCACGTGCTGAGGTTGTGAGTATTCCACATGAAGTGTTCGTAAAAACCTTTTCTCTGCTCAGATTTTCATCTGTCACTAATTCAGTAGCTTTAATCTTGGGCCGTAATATTCCCAGGGATTCTGCTCAATCATAATTTTGCTATCCGAATGTTGAAGGCGAATATTTTACGATTAATTTGTTCTTATCTTTTTTTTTTTTAGTTTTGATATCCAGTTTATTTTATTATTTTTTTTTAAATTTATATTTAACGTTTCATTATTCATTTCTAGTTTAGACTAAAATATACTAGAAATGGCTTTATTCCGCTCAACAGCGACATCTGATTTGCGTAGGAGGTGGATAGGTTTAGGTGAAATATAACTTTCTAAGTTAGCCATTCTTATTATAGCGTTATCAGTGGAGAATTCAATTTTACAAAAAGTTATGCTAGCCTAAACTCTGCCTGAAGTTTTAACTATCATAATTAAGAAGCAATAATGCATGTATTACAACCATTCAAAAGCGCTTGCGCGATAATTGCCAGCATCTCAAAGGTGCGCAAAATCAAATCAGAAAAATTATTCTGAACACGGCGCTTTCGGCATGATATAATATGCGCTAAATATGCATCCATGATGAAAGCAAGGGCTACACTAGAAGCAACATTTTCACAACTTGTATACTTTTTTTTATTTATTTAAGAATCAACGACATCTGTTTCCCAACAAGATCGAGACTTTAGATCTAGATTTAGCTGTAAGTTTTAAAGATTTATTCCTAAAGAGGAGCCATACCTAGCCTTCCGGGATGGTTAGGTCTGAATGTATGCCCTACATGCTGACGTCGTCATCACTTTGGCACTCCGAAAGACCGAAAGTAAATTGTGGTTATCTGCATAGCCTATTGTCACCTCCCCGAGATGTTGAGTATGTGCAGACGAACGCTTTAACTTTATAATATACTCGTAAATCATCTCTACTCATTGCATAACAATCTGAGAGAGAGGTTTAAAGAACATTAAACAATGCACAATTTAAAGCTATTACATCTCTCTCAGGCTTTTATTCGGGGAGTAAAGATAACTTACGTGTATATTATAAAGTTAAAGCGTGTGTAAACGCTTTCATTACTCAAAAGGCTTCTTTTCATCGTTAAATAAAGAAATTCCAGGCTGCGATTTAATGAAATACTTCAAATTTGAAAGGGAAGGCTCGATATATTTGATTTTAGTATTGCCTTAACAAGTGACTCAACGATTTTTTTTCACGTGCATTCCCTGTCGCAGACTCATTTAGACTTTACCTATTTTTTTTTCATCGTACATAATTTAAAAGAATGATGAAATTCTTTTATTTATATTTAAAATATTTTTTTTTGGAAAAAAACAACAACTGGATAGTAGCAAAAAAAAAAACCTTTTTAAATTTTCAATCAATTCTGTAACTCTAGTTTGTTTGGTTTTTGGAAAACAACTAAAAAAACATCCATAACTTTTATCGGCTTCTTGAGCGCATGATGGTTTTTCTCACAATGAATTGCTGGATATCAGTGAGAAGTTATCAGTTGACAGACACTAAAAGAAAAAAAAATAGTTTCAGTGGCATAATAGTGTTAAAGCCAAAAAGGCATACATTTGTAACAAAATAGTCTTGTTTCAATTCCAAGCCGAATTTGAAATCTCCCGAATAGACGAAAGAGTAAATAGAAGAAAAAAAAATTCTTACCACAAATTCACTTACTTTAAAGATAAAGGTACAATCCCAACAAGATTTAAACCAAAGTCTGGGGGAGGGGGGCTATTTAGGAGATCCTTGAATTACTATTGCATGAACTTTATTTTAAGAATAGTATTTATTCCTATCTAAACAAGACGATTATATATCTAGAAAATAGCTAATTAGTACATCAATATGTAAATTATAAAATAATGACCCATACTGGACGAATTTGTCCTGGTAATTACAAAAAAAAAAAAACACCTCCTCCCCTAAAAATAAAATAAAATAAAATAAAATAAAATCAGTAACCCCCCCCCCCCTCCCCCCGCCCCAAAAAACAACCCCCCCCCCAAAAAAAAAAAAACAAACCAAAAAAAAACAACAAAAAAAAACAAAAAAACAAAAACGAAAACGAAAAACCCTGGGATCTTAGAAAGTACCCGCAATCCTAAACATCTCTACAAATGAAGATCTAGATGTAGATTCTACATGTATGTAGTTCTGTTTAATCTAAATTAGCTTAAACTAGAGATTTAGAGCTTTCCTGGATCCGTCACAGAGAGTACTGGCTGGAGATAGATACTAAGTAGAGACCTGTGTCATTATGATCTCTTCTTGGCAACGATGTGTGTTCAACTACTCTTCATCAGATTTGACCTGAGAAGGGGGAAAGGGTTGGAGGTGGGGGTGAAGGTGGGATTGGGGGGGTGGGGTGGGGGAGTTTCAACCGAGCGCTAACACTTAGCACTGTGCGATCAGCGATTAGCTCTCAAACATTGCTTGTTATTCAATTCCGTTGCTTTTTCATGTGAAGAACAAACTAATGACAATGATACGTGCCATGAACAACAACAACAATGGAGTTACTTGTGCAGAGCTGCTGCGGCTGCTTCTGATGCTGTTTTAGTTCACATCGGTAACAGCTGGCGCGGACAGGCTGGATATGAACAGCGAGTAATAGCATAATACATCCCTTCGGGATTGGCTTTCGCTAAAAATCAATAAAGCTTTTTTGATGATGAGGAGATTGGGCTGTACACTGCCTTCTTTTTTTTCTCCTGTGACAAAACCGTTTCTTTTGAATTGGCTGCCCCTCCTCCTCTTTCTCTCAATCTACACTATCGCTCAATCTTTCTTTCAAATACTCTTTCAACGCCTTCAATCTCCCTCTATATGTCTGTACCTTTCTCCTTAAGCCATCACCTTTTCCCCTGCACCAACCAACCCATTCTCTTCCTCTGTTAGTTCTTCTTGTGTACAAAACAGCTAATTTACAAATTGAATGTGACCAGCTCAAGCAAACAAGTAAGAAAATTACAACGAAAGAAAACAAACAACAAAAAAACGTCTTTGCATTTAATAACCGAACAAAGTGAGTTAATTTTCAACCTCATCAAACCCGTACTGCTCTTTCTCTCTACCTGAAATTAACATTGGAGACAAACATTCAAGCCCCTCTTTTAATTTGGTCCATCATTGAGAATATTAAAATTAAGATACGAACCAGGCTTAAAAAAATCGATGAGTTGTGGGCTTCTTGTTATGTCCAACATTTAATCTGTCAAATAAAAAACAGCACCAAATTAAAAAAAAAAACCAACCTGAATGAAAAATAAAAAAGAAAAAAAAGAAAAATGAAACGAAAACAACAACAACAACAAAGAAACAACAACAACAAAAAAAGCAACAAAGCAAAACAAATTTCAATGAACCAATCAATAAATTAGTCAATCAAAATGAAAAAAAGTTGGACGAAATGTACAATCGTAAAGGAAGAAAATTAACATTTTTATCATCATAATGGTTATCATCGTCATCATCATTCTTCTTGTTCTTGTTCTTGTTCTTCTTGTTCTTCTTCTTCTCCTCCTCCTCCTGCTCCTCCTCCTCCTCCTGCTCCTTCTTCTTCTTCTTCTTCTTCTTCTTCTTCTTCTTCTTCTT
>JAWDGP010004927.1:1802500-1862500 GCA_033675545.1 Elysia crispata | reverse complement strand
GAAAGTTCAGTGTATTTTGATGCTCACTTTATTGTTTCTTATTTTAAATCCAAGTTGGATATTGATGGAGCTTTTTACATGTAGTTAAGATCGAAAAAAAAAACATATCAGGTGAAACACCGTATTGCTTTACTTGATGCAACCTGAAAATTTCAAGACACCACGATGGAAAGCATGGCAATAAATGCACGTAATATCTGTGAAGTAAATGAAACTTTCAAGTTTTTCCCCTTAAGACTAAGTGCTTGTCTGTCAAGTAATAGTATAAATGGAATTTGCTTTCCAGGAATTAAAATTTGCTCAACCGTTCAATAAACTGCCGTTCAATATTGTCCTCGCTTGCAAACAAAATCTTCTGTTCTTTTTCAACAGCTTCTAAGAATTTTGTAACGTGACAAACATCAAATATTAAGATAATGGTCGGCTGATTATAGTAAACATTTGGCCGGGCTATTACACAATTAAAAGAATTCTCTGTTGCTTGGGTGGTCGTGCAAACCGTCTGATGTTTGATCCTTCATTTTCAGTCTTGGATGAGTTTAGAGCTGTCATTTTGTTAGCTTTGTCCTGCACCATGGACATTTAAACTCATCCGATTGTCTGAAACATGTGGAAATTAAGTGACGGTATGAACCAAGCAATCGTCCTCGCAACCAACCTTCCTACGTAGGAAAATTCAAAGGAAATGAGGAAAAAAAGTCGATAATCAGAGCAGTTCGTTGCTTATGAATCTATGTTTCTGCTGCCGTCAAACACTTATTTCAGCAGTATCATCTAATGAATCTAAGGTTACAAACGGCAATATTTCTGGTTGTCTTCGTGGTTACTTTGTTCGAGCACAACCTCAGTTAGAAACATTCATTTCCTGCTGATTTCCTGTAGAGACGGGTGTTTGGCACGGAGAAGTACAAAAACTGATCTCGACTTGCAGAGACGAATGAGAGAGAGAGAGAGAGAGAGAGAGAGAGAGAGAGAGAGAGAGAGAGAGAGAGAGAGAGAGAGAGAGAGTGAGTGAGAGAGAGAGTGAGTGAGAGAGAGAGAGAGAGAGAGAGAGAGAGAGTGAGTGAGAGAGAGAGAGAGTGAGTGAGAGAGAGAGAGAGAGAGAGAGAGAGAGAGAGAGAGAGAGAGAGAGAGAGAGGGGGGGGTGGATTGTTGTAACTGTCATAGTTGTTGTTGTTGTTGTTGTTGTTGTTGTTGTTCTTCTTCTTCTTCTTCTTCTTCTTTTTTTTACTAATAGTATTGTCTCTAAATATATGCTTGTGTCTGATAATTTTCATTCTCCTGTTTAATTTTTTTACGTACAAAAGCAAAGAGAAAAATAGACGAAAAATATGCTATCCCAATCATGTTAGCCTGTTCTTAAAAAGTTGATAAAAATTTCCTAATGCATTTATTGACAAGTTGGGCAGCCCAACTCTTTGTTCAGCTCTTTACATAATGGTTTTCGTGCTTCGAACCATGGCATTTATTAACGGCTCAGAAAATGCTGATTTTGTTTAGACTACAAATCATGTTTTTTTAAAGCTTGGAGTCTGTTATACATTATGAGACCATCAGTTGTAGCACAGAAATTATTGTTTTTCTTTTCGAGAAATAGAGAGCTTGAAATCAGAGATAAGATTAAGATAATTTATGAGAGCACTAAATAATAAAGAAAAGGTACGCAAATACTGGGTCGAGAAATAAGGAGATCTAGGAAAAAAATGAAGGAAGCATAAAATTAAGACAATGCTGTGCTGCGTTTGACAGGTGACGATAATCAGGTTGAAGAGTTTTATCGTGCCTCTGTTGGACTTGATATTTGTCCATCAATTTATTTGACTAGAACTGTGTTTTTCGTGTCTCCTCAATAATCATACACCGTAGGGGTTTTGTTTGCTATGAAACTCTCTGGTGACGCCTGCTGTCAATATGGTTGTGTTTACAAGGAGATACTGGTCGACCAAACTGTGTTCGTGCTTTGGTTTTGTACTGTTTTTTAAATCTTACACCTTCGTTTTATTGATAATTCCTGGATTCGTAGTGTTTCAAGGTGAAACATTTAAGTTTGCTCTTGATTCCTGGTTTCGTTATGTTTCAAGTTTTAACATTTCCTGATTTGTTAATGATTCCTGGTTTCGTTATGTTCCAAGTTTTAACATTTCCTGATTTGTTGATGATTCCTGGTTTCGTTATGTTTCAAGTTTTAACATTTCCTGATTTGTTGATGATTCCTGGTTTCGTTATGTTCCAAGTTTTAACATTTCCTGATTTGTTAATGATTCCTGGTTTCGTTATGTTTCAAGTTTTAACATTTCCTGATTTGTTAATGATTCCTGGTTTCGTTATGTTTCAAGTTTTAACATTTCCTGATTTGTTGATGATTCCTGGTTTCGTTATGTTTCAAGTTTTAACATTTTCTGATTTGTTAATGATTCCTGGTTTCGTTATGATTTAAGGTTAATATTTGGTTTTGTTGATGATTCCTGGTTTTTGTGATGTTTCCAGGTTAGACATTTTGTTTTGATGATGATTTCTGGTTTTAGACGTTTCTAAATAAAACATTTTGCAGTATTTTGATGATGATTCCTCGTTTTGTAATGTTTCCAGATTAAGCTGTTTGCTCTCTTGATGGTTCCTGGTTTTACTTTGCTCCCAAGTCTTCAGCTCTGAATGATGATGATTCCTGATTCTGTGATGTTTCGAGGTCAAACTGCTATTCATTCTCTAGTTTAAGCTTTATACTACATATGAGATTTGTATTGTTTGTTGACATTTCCTTGGGTTAATGGTAATTTCAGATCTTTTTTTTTAAATTTTTTCATGATATATTTAATTTTTACAATTTTTTTGATGCAATACTTAATATACATATCTAACCCTTATTGATTTTGTGATGATGTTACACTTCAAACTTGTAGCAGCTCGGGTTATTTTCTTCTTTCTCTAGTCGTTATTCTTAAAAAAATCTTGTAAACGCCCCATCATGTTGACAAAAGAATTTTCAGGTAGGGACGTTCGATTTCTATCAATAAGGATTTTGAAAACTTTCATATCTTGATCAGCAAAAGAATCAGCAGAACAAACAAGATGAGGTCGACAGAACCATCGGTTTCTGTTGTTTTCACAGTAATCTAGGAGAAATCTTATGCTAGAGGCATTGCTGTACCCGACAGGCTAGATCTACGGTTAACCAGAAAGACAGAATAATCCGGGACCGAATCTGGCTATTCTATCCTGTAGCTACAGGAAAGCGCAAGGATCGTCATGGATCCCTGTACAATGTGGCTGTGGTTATGGACAGGATAACGGTGACTTAGCTTCTGGGGTCCGTGTGTCACTTTTGTCAGCATAATCCTGCAAAGTAGAATATTTGGAGTTTTAAACACTCTTGCCTTTACCTTTTCTTTTGCGATTTACTATTTCTTCTTCTTCTTCTTCTTCTTCTTCTTTCTCCACTGCTATATTTATTATTATTGTTATTACTACTACTACTACTACTACTACTACTACTACTACTACTACTACTACTACTACTACTACTACTACTACTACTACTACTACTACTACTACTACTACTACTACTACTACTACTACTACTACTACTACTACTACTACTACTACTACTACTACTACTACTACTACTACTTCTACAATATTATTATTATTATTATTATTATTATTATTATTATTATTATTATTATTATTATTATTATTATTATTATTATTATTATTATTATTATTATTATTATTATTATTATTATTATTATTATTATTATTATTATTATTATTATTATTATTATTATTATTATTATTGTTATTGTTGTTACTGTTGTTGTTGTTGTTGTTGTTGTTGTTGTTGTTGTTGTTGTTGTTGTTATTATTATTATTATTATTATTATTATTGCTGTTGTTGTTGTTGTTGTTGTTGTTGGTGTTGTTGTTGCTGCTGTTGGTGTTGTTGTGGTTGCGGTAGTAATAGTAGTTAGTTTAATCTCTTTTCATTTACTTTGGACAAAGCTCCAGCAAGCAAACAATTCATTCCATTCTATCAACTTAGAGAGTTCAAGAGGGTGTTCATCTTTGTTCGGTGTAGTGAGTTCAAGAGGGTGTTCATCTTTGTTCGGTGTAGTGAGTTCAAGAGGGTGTTCATCTTTGTTCGGTGTAGTGAGTTCAAGAGGGTGCTCATATTTGTTCGGTGTAGTGAGTTCAAGAGGGTGCTCATATTTGTTCGGTGTAGTGAGTTCAAGAGGGTGTTCATCTTTGTTCGGTGTAGTGAGTTCAAGAGGGTGTTCATCTTTGTTCGGTGTAGTGAGTTCAAGAGGGTGTTCATCTTTGTTCGGTGTAGTGAGTTCAAGAGGGTGTTCATCTTTGTTCGGTGTAGTGAGTTCAAGAGGGTGTTCATCTTTGTTCGGTGTAGTGAGTTCAAGAGGGTGTTCATCTTTGTTCGGTGTAGTGAGTTCAAGAGGGTGTTCATCTTTGTTCGGTGTAGTGAGTTCAAGAGGGTGTTCATCTTTGTTCGGTGTAGTGAGTTCAAGAGGGTGTTCATCTTTGTTCGGTGTAGTGAGTTTAAGAGGGTGTTCATCTTTGTTCGGTGTAGTGAGTTTAAGAGGGTGTTCATCTTTGTTCGGTGTAGTGAGTTCTAGAGGGTGTTCATCTTTGTTCGGTGTAGTGAGTTCAAGAGGGTGTTCATCTTTGTTCGGTGTAGTGAGTTCTAGAGGGTGTTCATCTTTGTTCGGTGTAGTGAGTTTAAGAGGGTGTTCATCTTTGTTCGGTGTAGTGAGTTCAAGAGGGTGTTCATCTTTGTTCGGTGTAGTGAGTTTAAGAGGGTGTTCATCTTTGTTCGGTGTAGTGAGTTCAAGAGGGTGTTCATCTTTGTTCGGTGTAGTGAGTTCAAGAGGGTGCTCATCTTTGTTCGGTGTAGTGAGTTCAAGAGGGTGTTCATCTTTGTTCGGTGTAGTGAGTTTAAGAGGGTGTTCATCTTTGTCGGTGTAGTGAGTTTAAGAGGGTGTTCATCTTTGTTCGGTGTAGTGAGTTCTAGAGGGTGTTCATCTTTGTTCGGTGTAGTGAGTTCAAGAGGGTGTTCATCTTTGTTCGGTGTAGTGAGTTCTAGAGGGTGTTCATCTTTGTTCGGTGTAGTGAGTTTAAGAGGGTGTTCATCTTTGTTCGGTGTAGTGAGTTCAAGAGGGTGTTCATCTTTGTTCGGTGTAGTGAGTTCAAGAGGGTGCTCATCTTTGTTCGGTGTAGTGAGTTCAAGAGGATGTTCATCTTTGTTCGGTGTAGTGAGTTTAAGAGGGTGTTCATCTTTGTCGGTGTAGTGAGTTCAAGAGGGTGTTCATCTTTGTTCGGTGTAGTGAGTTCTAGAGGGTGTTCATCTTTGTTCGGTGTAGTGAGTTCAAGAGGATGTTCATCTTTGTTCGGTGTAGTGAGTTTAAGAGGGTGTTCATCTTTGTCGGTGTAGTGAGTTCAAGAGGGTGTTCATCTTTGTTCGGTGTAGTGAGTTCTAGAGGGTGTTCATCTTTGTTCGGTGTAGTGAGTTCAAGAGGGTGTTCATCTTTGTTCGGTGTAGTGAGTTCTAGAGGGTGTTCATCTTTGTTCGGTGTAGTGAGTTCAAGAGGGTGTTCATCTTTGTTCGGTGTAGTGAGTTCAAGAGGGTGTTCATCTTTGTTCGGTGTAGAGATATCCGGAATCCTCACTGGTCGCGAGGTAACTTGACATGAAACAGGTTAGAGGAGGGATGTGAACCAGACCGATTCTTGCTCTACATCGTCATGTGCATCTGTTTCAGTGTCCGCCTTGTAAACCCCAGTATCGCCACCGAGAGCTTTAAGCCGTTAGCTCAGTTATGTCAAGTACATCATTATTTTGATTCCTTTCCCAACACTTTGGCTCTGGAATCTACATTTTGATTGACTTCTTTAAAGCCATGCGAATTTTTTTCAGCTGTTTTGCGGGTTCGTTCTCATTAACTATGGATCCTAGTGACTGGAATGATGTCAGATCAGTTTCTTGATTCACAATGAGCTTAGAGCGAAACGAAATAATATTCAATAACGATTTCGATAATTCCTTTCATTACCAAGCCCACCACAGCTACGTAGTATGTGAAAACCAATGATTACATCATAATCAATTCCCTAAAAACAGCCAATCCAGGCAGTATTGCTGCGAAAGGGTAGGTTTTTAAATATGGAAAATATACATGGATGGGTTCAGGGTGTGATGTTACAATGTTAGAAATGTCCGCGAATGGCAATGAGGGTAGGAAAACACTGTTAGAAACATACTCTAATGGTAAGGGATGGGTTAAGCCTTACCTCTATCTGATTACAAATTTGAATTTCGTTAACGATTAGTTTAGTGAACTTCATTAAAATCTAATACTAGGTTTACCATGAAATATGTACCTTAATGGATATGAAACTATTCACGGAAGGTTATCCACTTTTTACTCTTGTATTTGGAATTGTTCTTCTACAGCCAATATGGCAATATGCATCAACGTCAGAGCAATTTTTTTTTCGAAGATCGATCACTGAGCAAAAATGAGGGATCTAAAATCCAATCAGAGAATAATATGCTTTAGAATTTGCATGGCTAACTCTTTGCATAAAGGCTAATATCTTACCCCATGGCTGCCAAGGGGAAAAGAGTAAAACCTTCCCATACACAGCTGGCTGCCATGACAATAAGATCAGATTCCAGCAAGAGGATTGGTGTGACGGCGTGAGGCCGGCTATTATCTTTCTTAGGGTACCGGTAACTCCAAAGATGGGAAATCCAAGCATGAAAATCCTGTAGTCACAGACCGTAGATCGCATTAACAAAGCTGATTAAGAGATAAGACTGTCTGGTTAGATTTTCTCAGGCTCATCATCCGTAGCCCCACTGGTCGCAGAGGTCAAGCCTCAACTAACATGGTCAATTACATACGGGTACATGCGAGTTTAATCTCTCGCCGGAATAGTCTGTCAGTCTGTCAGTCTGTCAGTCTGTCAGTTCTCTTCTCCTGCCCTACTGTCTCTGTGCCTCCAATTATATTCTCTGTACGTCTGTCTGTCTGCCTGTCTGTCTGTCTGTCTGTCTGTCTGTCTGTCTCTGTCTCTGTCTGTCTGTCTGTCTCTCTCTCTCACTCACTCTTTCTCTCTAATTTGGTATGAAAACATTTTTCCCTATGCTTGCGGTAATCATCGATATTTTATCTATATCTATGCTTTCTAAGAAAGAGTCCTCCTTGTATGAGAATTACAACTGGAGCCCTCAGCGTTCCGACCCCAGACATGCCGGGAGTCACAGTGTCGGTAGATGAGAATGCAGCCTCATTGTCCTGCTTGATGCCCTAAACTGATTCATATCAGCAAAGAGTAGATCAGCTATATAAAAAAACATCACCTCTATAGTTGAAACTTTTTGTGCTCTGCAGATCAGTACAAAAAAGGAAAGTAAATTAGAGTTCGTAATTAATATCGGGAAAGAACAAATGACATTGTAATTTCTTACCCTTCCTGCAGTCACATAATTAATAATCAATGCATCTATTCGATGCTCCTATATCTATATCTATATATATATATATATATATATATATATATATATATATATATATATATATATATATATATCAGAGTCTTCTAAGATCACGGCAGAGTCCTAGGCCTTATGGAAAGAGACAGGAAGAAAAATCGATATGAATGATTAAAATAAAAAGTAATCGTCAGATTCCGGGGAATCGCACAAGCTTAAACAAACAGAGATAGAGGAATCTTTCATTGATTTGCTCTCGACCTCTCGGGTCAGACAGCGCCACACGTAATTTCGATGTCTAGTGCAGTAATTATTATCTCTCCCTCAACATCAGCCGTGGAACGGACGGTTACCCAGGCACCAGGCGCTATTCTTGTCTCCACAGCCTCTCGTTAACCTAGTCGTGGGACTCTCATTTTGTATAATTTAACTCATCAAACACACCCACGCACGCCCACACCTTAAGTCTCGTTTTTATATCTATATTAACGGACGAACTGTTCATAGTCCTGCTGGAACTTTACTGGAAGCTAAAGCACTCATGAACTGCCGACTTAGACAGACTGTCCCTAGTTCTGAGACAACTTTACTGTGAGATAAAGCACTCATTACCTGGCGATCCAGACAGATTGTCCCTTACTGAAACTTTCCTGGAAGATAAAGCGCTCATGAACTGCCGATCTAGACAGACTGTCCCCAAAACTCCTCAAACATTACTGGAATATGGAGGAATTAAAAAACTGCGGATCCAGACAGCCTGTCCCGAGTCCCCCAGAAAAAATTTTGGAAGATGCAGACTCTTGAATCGTCGCTCTAGAAAAGTTTTATCATATCTAAAAACACGTTATTGTTTTAATGTTTATGTTTAGATTTATAAGCCCTCGGGATACTCAAGAGACTGAAAAGAAATCTCTTTGAGCTGTATTGCCTTAGCAAGTAAGTCAAATAAATAAGTCAAGCCTTTCCTTTTTTAGATATTAGAAAAATCATAACCACAGCACAATGCCAGACAAATGCAATGGCAGCTTGTATGTGAATGCCAATTTTTATTGCTGTAACGCAAAGAAATCCATGTTCTTGATATTAATGAAGTTCCAGTGAGTTTTGTTGGTCGATGAGTTCAGGTCGCAGTGTTAGCAAGCCCTGCAGGGAACCTGACTGAGAAGCAAATCTATTTAGCCCCGTGTGTTGAGCACAATAAAGATCCTGTACCCCATTTGTTCCGTGGGTCATCAAGGAATTTCTATTCCTAATTATGACTTTTGGTATGAAAAGTAATCGTGTTGGAGATAAATGAGTAAATGGAAAAATAGTACTTGATTTTTTTTACTGCCATATCTATCACCTTCTGTTTCCGTGTGCCCAACGATTTCCCCGAGACCAGAGCACGCATTCAATCTGACCTCGGCGCTCGGAGTTCTATATATTTTTGAGCCCCTTGACAACAATACATCATATAAAAATCCTTTTAAAAAATGTAAATGATGACATGGTGTTTCTAAATTTTCGGCAAATAAGACCTTGGCCGACAGTTTTCTGTTGCTCAGAGCTTTGAATTTATGTAAGTCTCTAATGGCGTTAAAAATTGAGCCACTAATATATGAACCTTCGACGCTCTCCGTCCGTCTTGCCACAACTGAGCATTGACTTCAGTTTCAAATACTATCAATCAAATCAATCAAGTGCCCTGCTCTTTAGCGTAGGCGATCATGACCTTTCACCCGTCTCTATTCCTCGTCGCTCTCAGTACATCAGATTCTGTTACTCTTTATCTTCTACTTTATGCCACTTTGTTGGACCATCTAACATTTTTTCTTGCTGGGTTTTCCTTCGATCATTCCAGTTGTCAAAAGATTCCTAGGTTCTTTTATCACACTATATGGCTAAAACAGGTTGCCTGGGGTTTATTTATTCAATTTGTGAGTGATCTTTGTTGTATCAGCTTCTCGTAACACTGTTTCGTTGGGTTTCTTTGCGGCCCATGAGATTCGAAGCATTGTCAGAGGAACAGAATATCTGTTGCCTGCAGTTTCTTTTGTAAATGTTTGAAATCGTTCATACAGAATGGGTTCAATATAGCACTTCATGGATCTTCTGCTTATGTAAATGGAGATGTATTTATTTTAAAGTTTCATTTTCATTCTCTGGAAACTTTTTTTGCTTGTGCTATTCTTGAAGCAACTTCACAGTTGTTGCGTTCATCGCTTGATATAAGAGTAGCCGAGTGTTTGAACTGATCTCTTTTCCTGAGTTGATTTCCGTTGATAAAGATGTTGATCTGTGGACACTCATTGTTTCAATTGACAACCATTATTTCATCTTTTAGCTGTTCAATTCCAACCCTTTCTTTCTGCTTTCTTCTTCAACAATACCAATAATTATTGCAAATCTTCTTTGTTTTCTGGAATCAATACAATGTCAACAGCGTATCTCAAGTTGTTTACGTTGTGCCCAACTATTTATTTTCTTGGTATCCTTCTAGGTTTCACATAATCATTTCACTGCAGAGAGAGAGAGAGAGAGAGAGAGAGAGAGAGAGAGAGAGAGAGAGAGAGAGAGAGAGAGAGAGAGAGAGAGAGAGAGAGAGAGAGAGAGAGAAAAGATTTGGGGAAAGCACACATCCTTGTCTTACACCACTTATTATTTTCTTTTTATTTAATGAGCTGATTTCCCCATAAACCGTATTGCTACTGTCTGTTACCAGTACATGTTTTTGATCACTCGTAGATCTCTCTTCAACTGGTGAACTTATTGTCTTAGCGACACGGCATTTCTATAATGATATAAAATCTTGTTCTTTCTAACCACAAATTTTTTTAAACTTTGATACTAGTGTTCAGGTTACTTTGCAGGAAACTTTCAGATCTTCTCTATTGGGAAAAACATCAAACACATAACGCAATGTAGACTCTTCAAGGGAAGATAATCATTCATACAATAAGAACAAAGAAAGCTAAATTTGATACTTCAGAACCATGTGACATCAACGTTCACCCAATCTATAAAACCAGTAGGGGGCCTCAGAGGAACTTTTTTTATGGGGGGGGGGGAAGATAGATAGATAGAAAGAGAGAGAGAGAGCGAGAGAGAGAGCGAGAGAGAGAAAGAGAGAGAGAGAGAGAGAGAGAGAGAGAGAGAGAGAGAGAGAGAGAGAGAGAGAGAGAGAGAGAGAGAGAGAGAGAGAGAGAGAGAGAGAGAGAGAGAGAGAGAGAGAGAGAGAGAGAGAGAGAGAGAGAGAGAGAGAGAGAGAGAGAGGGAGGAATGGCACCGTTTGGTTATGCGAAGATAAAATTCTGTTGTGCCAGAAATTGTTAAACGCCATACTCCAGACAGATCATCCGTAAGGTATGACTGCGGAGCAAATCAAAGATGGACACTCTATCAAATTGCAAAGAATAATTAGAATCTCTGCAGCATTTTTTGTCAAGAACGTGAATTCATAAATGAGAGTTAGCATATCATATCATAGAGAAAACTGAGCAATGGAAAGAGTTGAACAAAATCTGTATATGCATATGGGCTAATGACAAGTTATTTGCACAAAAATCTTTGACATGCATTACAAAATTATCAAGGCAATTTCATAGGGTAGATCTGGGCTACAGAAAGGCTGTCTCTGAGATAGGCGCCTCACAATCGGTGCTCAGTGGTGCTACAACTCATCAGCCCCAGTGAGTGATTTATAGTGCATTCTCGGTTACAACTCTAGCCAAGAAGCATAAAGATTTCGTTTAGCCTAAAAACGCTGTTATTATACATCCCCTCTCTCTCTGTTGCTCTGTCTCTCTTTCACTTTTCTCTTTCTCCCTCCCATTCCCACTTATTTGTTTGCCTCCTTTTGACTCTTTCTCTTTCTTTCTAGCTGTGCCGGTCACTTTTCTCTGACTCCCTCTTGCCCATCTCTCACTCCTTTTTGTGTTTAATTTTAGTCTTTCTCTGTCTCCATCTCTCTCTTAATAACTTTACATATCTGTGTGTATAGAACTGTGTACTTATCTCTTCATCTTTCCCCGCTCCCTCCCTCCCTATGTTGATTGCCCATTTCAGTGTTTAGGGGTTTCATCAACCTGATGGATGAGCTATTGATTCGCGGGGCAACGGCTGCTGAGCTTTCTCCCGCTCATTTCCGACACCATCCTGCCACGATCACTTTTCTCTTTGTAATTTTCTATCTACACGAACAGTCTTTCCTTTAGCTCCACCCATACTGCCCCAGACCAGTTATTGAACACATCAAAGATCTAGAGTCTTAAACTAAATCATAACAGGTGTCCACATCCCACTGTTCAGAATCCAAGTTTTGGGATGTATGAATTTTCTTGCCATATTCAACGATATTTAACTGTTTTATACTCAGTTGTATTTAAGAATCCCCGGAGAAAGCGAGTCTTAGTTAGACTAGATTCAGGGTAATATACACTACATCATTGCTCTATCGATCTATTTTCTTTTTTTTTTCCATATAGTATTGCTTTGTCATTCTGTAAGATGTTGATATTATTTCACTATATTTCTTTTTGCTTGAGTTCGTCTCTTTCTTGCTCCAGGGATAATTTTGCCCATCTCAGACTTTCACTTACTCTTGCTCTTTCTCTATCTATACTATCACTGGGAACATCTTTGTGATCTTTCACACCAACTTTGATTTCAAAAGACTATTTCTTTGTATGTCATGTTTATCAAATGTTGTCTATTATTATCGATATTTAATAGTTATTCCATGTGTGTTTCTGTATAGAGCTCTCCCCGTCTCCTCCTTCCTGTCATTAATTTCTCTCCTATTATCTGATCGCTTCTAACTTTTTTATTTTTTTTTATTCTGTTTATCATTTTTTTCACTTGACACAAAATGTCTTATTTTTAAGTTCGTATCACTACGAACCGTCAGTTTATGTTTTTCTTTCTTTATCTCCGAACACCCAGCTTGGCTCAAGTTGATGTGAGGATCTTTACAGGAACCACATAGTCTATCGATTTCTCCATCTTTCTGTAAGGTATCGAATGCTAAGTTTTATAATAATCCTCTCTCTATTTCTTGCTCGGAATACACTACGAATTTCCAAACGTTGTTCATTTCCTTATTTTCGTTACCGCAATTGTTTAAAAAAATTCTTTCCTTTACCATTGATATAATCTTTCGGTGCTTTAACTGCCATCTGCCATCGTTGTTTTATCTGTATTTCCCTCTCTGTCTATCCCTTTCTACACTTCCTTCCAAAGTATCTACCTCTTTTTTTCTGTCTGACTCATTCACCGTTCATTTTTTTTTCTATACATTGCTCTTTCCTATGCATGAAAGCATACAAGTAGTACTACTACTACTGATGCTACTACTGCTTCTATTACTACTACTACTACTACTACTACTACTACTACTACTACTACTACTACTACTACTACTACTACTACTACTACTACTACTACTACTACTACTACTACTACTACTACTACTACTACTACTACTACAACGACTACTACTACTACTACTGCTACTGCTTCTACTACTACTACTACTACTACTACTACTACTACTACTACTACTACTACTACTACTACTACTACTACTACTACTACTACTACTACTACTACTACTACTACTACTACTACTACTACTACCACTACTACTACTTCTACTACTGCCACTACACTACCACTACCACTACTACTACTACTACTTCTACTACTGCCACTACTACCACTACGACCATTACTACTACTGTTACTACTACTACTTCTACTACTGCCACTACTACCACTACCACCACTACTACTACTGCTACTACTATTACTACTACTTCTACTACTGCCACTACTACCACTACCACTACAAACGACTACTACTACTACTACTACTACTGCTTCTTCTACTGCTACTACTACCTCTACTACTACTACTACTACTACTACTACTACTACTACTACCACTACTACTACTACTACTACTACTACTACTACTACTACTACTACTACCACTACTACCACTACTACTACTACTACTACTACTACTACTACTACTACTACTACTACTACTACTACTACTACTACTACTACTACTACTACTACTACTACTACTACTTCTATTACATTTACTACTACCACCACCATCAAAATTATACCGCGACTTATGCTGACAAAAGATTTGCCATGTGCTTTTTTGGATGCAGATGCTTTTTTTCGAGAAGATGAAATAAATGAAAGAAATATCATTGTTTATTTACCATGAAAGTCCGCTTGGGCAGTGAGAGCCAAGTCCTCTATCGTCATCTTAATGTGAGTCCGCGACTTTCTTCTCCCCTAGATCCTTCTCGGTTTTCTGCGGATGTTAATAGTTTATGGTCAGAGGATCATCACTTTGTACAAGTGACGCCGATGTAAAAATCTTTGAGCAAATTCGGCGTCAACAGCAGTCGGATGTTTTTTTTCCCCCCTTGGCATTATGTTAGATCATCTCATGTTTTACGATGTTCTATAGATTAGTTGGGCCATTATTTTAAGAAATGAAGATATGATACATGAAGCTTATATTCTTAGCTTTTGTATCTTAGATCTTATAACATGCTGATCAAAATGTAAATTGTTATGACGGAGAAGCATTTTTTCCTGCTTGCCAAAGTTGTAACTTCTGAGCACTGAATAAAGCTATTGTCGATAAATTTATGCGTTTATCAAAACTACGTGAACTTCGGCTACAATGATCAAGTATAAATATGCTCAACGAGGATTAAAAGATATAGATGACACGCAAGGATTATTTTCTTCACATCCACTGTTTCTGTTAATTTTTCTTTTCTGAAGTATGTTTTCTGCTTACGGAAAACCTCACGTAGGACCTACAGATATGATCATTGTATTTACTCTTATCCCACAATAACAAGTATAGACAGTGCCAAAAGTTTGCGAAATTAGAAAAAAAATAATATTACGGTACACGGTATCTAACATATCGTGCAAAAGACATACCATAAAATAAAATCTATATCTAAGATCGGGTCGCAACAGACATCAAATTCTAAGAAACACAGTTTCCAACAAATACATGGCAATAATCGTATTGAAATTTGAAAATGATGTGCAATACAAGTAAAATTATGTTTTCAACACAATGACGTAATAACAGCGCTCTGAAAAGAAAACACATTACAAGTGCAATCACAATAAAGTAATTTCAACAATGCTGTTTAAAGATTTATCATCAAAAAGTGCGGCGAACAAGTTTAGAAACATTGAATAACATTTTACAAAATAAAGCAGCAGCATCTAGACGAAGTAAAATCGATGAAGCATCTTTAAGTAACGTTATCCCCCCCAGCGCTCTCTAAGCGGCCGTCCTTACGTCACACCGACAAGCGTATTATTTTTCCTGAAAATGACGGGATGAACTTTGAAAAAGAGAGGAGAAATATGCATTGATTCAAACAGAGGGAAAACCAAATATGTTCAGACACAGAAAAAGATACATTTTGTTGTAAGCTTTACCTATCACCAATATAATTAAAGATTCAACAGTTCATACATTTAGGATCTGTTTCAGATATAAAAAAAAAAACCAAAAAACTTTTAAAGTTTACTCGTTTTACGTTTAGATTGTTAACAGTTCTCCTATAAGTCTACACGTCGCTCTAGATCTTTGTTTTCGTTACATCCTTCCTTGTTTTTGTTACACCCCTCCTTGTTTTTGTTATATAAAATAATTGGCACTGAAATTTTCAAGACCTTCACATATCCAATAGATCAATGACCACAATACAATTTTGAGAGAGTGGGAACAAGAGAGGCAATAAGGGGAGGAACGAAATCAATCAAATAAAAAAAGTCTAGAGACGAGAAAAAAAGAGGCTCAGACAGTCGAGGAAGAAACGAAAGAAAAGAGGGGCAGATAATCGAGAGCTAGCGTTGACAGGTAAAGAAAGATCTGGAAAATGCGTAGAAATGAGACTAACCAAAACGTTGGAAGCAAGGCACGAAGTAAAACAGGAGGATATTGACCAGTTCCATCATACCTGTGTCAAAAAAGTCTCGTTTTAAATACCCCCTCCCCCCTACCCCCCGAAAAAAAAACCCAACTCCCCCAACTCCCACTCACCACCTTTTGCCGTTACTTATTCATGTGTGAGTACTAGCTGCTAGTGTGGCGTTGTCTTGTTGCTGACACTCACTTCTTGGATCAATGGGTGCGGGATTAAAATTTTCAACTCCTAGCTTGA
Source organism: Elysia crispata (assembly GCA_033675545.1). Classification (NCBI taxonomy): domain Eukaryota; kingdom Metazoa; phylum Mollusca; class Gastropoda; family Plakobranchidae; genus Elysia; species Elysia crispata. The sequence goes on along the minus strand of JAWDGP010004927.1, from coordinate 1,846,793 downwards.
CCAGGATTCACACTGATTCCCTAGATAGGATGCGGGCACCAATTGTCTCGGCTCACTCAGGTATCCGACGGGAGCTCGGCTGTCATGGGCAGTGACAGATCTTCTTAGTGCGCTGCTCCTCTGACAGTTCAGCAGTCATCTTGGTTGGTAATGCTCTCACGGGGAATCTATGGAGAGCACTTTGGGTACATTAGTGAGAACAAAAATGTTTAGTTTGTGCTAATCCGCAGCAACAACACTATTCCTTTCAATTCAAAATTCATATTAGCTGTTTCGTTCAATCAAAAAGGGAAAAACAACCAGAATGTGAAGAATTGCAATTAAAAGAAATAATAAAAAAAAACCGCTTTAAATAATCAAATCTCCCCACCCCCCTTTCTTTTCTTGACTTCCTGAAGCCGTGCTCTCATCAGTTCAATCCAACATTTCAACAGAAAAGACAAGCGAGTCAAAGATGAGGGCAGAGCCCTGAGCAGTCTCCCCCTTTCTCCTCCCCAGGTCTAGCAGAGATCGATGTTCGCGAGGAGGATGTCTGTACTCAGTTGTCGCTCCAGGGAGGGACCGCGGGATGCTGCGACCAAATAACGACCAGACAGCGACCATATAGCCCTATCACAGGACCGAGATCGAAAGCTTGACGTTTCGGACTTCGTTTTTATTTGAGGTAAATTGAGCGATGTCGGTATTTAATTTTGTTGTGTTTCCATCCTAACATTCTTTCTTTGGATTTGCGAAATAGATGAAAAATTCTTTGATGGTATTTTATGCCTCCTTTACCAAAATACTTCAATAATAAGCTTACATTACGTATGTCTTATTTAGGTGTTAAGCAATGTGCACACTTATTCTCCCTTTCTCTTCTGCTCACACTCTGTCCACTATGTTCCCCTTTGTCTCCCATTGTCTTTCCTTTATTACGTAACTCATCTTACTTTAACTGTTTGTCTGTCTGTATGTCGCTCTGAATCTGTCTGTTTATAGATCTCTCTCTCTCTCTCTTTCTATCACGCGCGCGCACTCTAAAAATGGTTCAAAGATAGTCTGTACACTAGCATTTTAGTTATTCTTTATTCTTTCTGGGTCAATAGAGTTTAAACAGAATACTGCAAAATCGCTCTCGGCTGCTTGCTGGGTTGATGGTTGATGGAAGAAAGTCACCCTCGACTCTCAGACGAGAAAAGCGTTACTAACCAGGCTAGGCGACTGCCAACAGTGGCCATGCAACACATGACAATGTCAGAGAGAACACAGAGGACAATTTAGCAGTGACCATGCACCACATGACAATGTCAGAGAGAACACAGAGGACAATTTAGCAGTGACCATGCAACACATGACAATGTCAGAGAGAACACAGAGGACAATTTAGCAGTGACCATGCAACACATGACCATGTAAGAGAGAACATAGTGGACAATTTAGCAGTGGCCATGCAACACATGACAATGTCAGAGAGAACACAGAGGACAATTTAGCAGTGACCATGCAACACATGACAATGTCAGAGAGAACATAGTGGACAATTTAGCAGTGGCCATGCAACACATGACAATGTCAGAGAGAACACAGAGGACAATTTAGCAGTGGCCATGCAACACATGACAATGTAAGAGAGAACATAGTGGACAATTTAGCAGTGGCCATGCAACACATGACAATGTCAGAGAGAACACAGAGGACAATTTAGCAGTGGCCATGCAACACATGACAATGTCAGAGAGATATAGTGGACAATTTAGCAGTGACCATGCAACACATGACAATGTCAGAGAGAACACAGAGGACAATTTAGCAGTGGCCATGCAACACATGACAATGTCAGAGAGAACATAGTGGACAATTTAGCAGTGACCATGCAACACATGACAATGTAAGAGAGAACATAGTGGACAATTTAGCAGTGGCCATGCAACACATGACAATGTCAGAGAGAACACAGAGGACAATTTAGCAGTGACCATGCAACACATGACCATGTAAGAGAGAACATAGTGGACAATTTAGCAGTGGCCATGCAACACATGACAATGTCAGAGAGAACACAGAGGACAATTTAGCAGTGACCATGCAACACATGACAATGTCAGAGACAACATAGTGGACAATTTAGCAGTGGCCATGCAACACATGACAATGTCAGAGAGAACACAGAGGACAATTTAGCAGTGGCCATGCAACACATGACAATGTAAGAGAGAACATAGTGGACAATTTAGCAGTGGCCATGCAACACATGACAATGTCAGAGAGATATAGTGGACAATTTAGCAGTGGCCATGCAACACATGACAATGTCAGAGAGAACACAGAGGACAATTTAGCAGTGGCCATGCAACACATGACAATGTAAGAGAGAACATAGTGGACAATTTAGCAGTGGCCATGCAACACATGACAATGTCAGAGAGAACACAGAGGACAATTTAGCAGTGGCCATGCAACACATGACAATGTCAGAGAGATATAGTGGACAATTTAGCAGTGACCATGCAACACATGACAATGTCAGAGAGAACACAGAGGACAATTTAGCAGTGGCCATGCAACACATGACAATGTAAGAGAGAACATAGTGGACAATTTAGCAGTGGCCATGCAACACATGACAATGTCAGAGAGAACACAGAGGACAATTTAGCAGTGACCATGCAACACATGACCATGTAAGAGAGAACATAGTGGACAATTTAGCAGTGGCCATGCAACACATGACAATGTCAGAGAGAACACAGAGGACAATTTAGCAGTGACCATGCAACACATGACAATGTCAGAGACAACATAGTGGACAATTTAGCAGTGGCCATGCAACACATGACAATGTCAGAGAGAACACAGAGGACAATTTAGCAGTGGCCATGCAACACATGACAATGTAAGAGAGAACATAGTGGACAATTTAGCAGTGGCCATGCAACACATGACAATGTCAGAGAGATATAGTGGACAATTTAGCAGTGACCATGCAACACATGACAATGTCAGAGAGAACACAGAGGACAATTTAGCAGTGGCCATGCAACACATGACAATGTCAGAGAGAACATAGTGGACAATTTAGCAGTGACCATGCAACACATGACCATGTAAGAGAGAACATAGTGGATAATTTAGCAGTGACCATGCAACACATGACCATGTAAGAGAGAACATAGTGGACAATTTAGCAGTGGCCATGCAACACATGACCATGTAAGAGAGAACATAGTGGACAATTTAGCAGTGGCCATGCAACACATGACAATGTCAGAGAGATATAGTGGACAATTTAGCAGTGGCCATGCAACACATGACCATGTAAGAGAGAACACAGAGGACAATTTAGCAGTGACCATGCAACATATGACAATGTCAGAGAGAACATAGTGGACAATTTAGCAGTGGCCATGCAACACATGACAATGTCAGAGAGAACACAGAGGACAATTTAGCAGTGGCCATGCGCCACATTACAATGCAAGAGAGAACATAGTGCACAATTTAGCAGTGGCCATGCGCCACACGACAATGTAAGAGAGAACATAGGGGAAAATTTAGCAGTGGCCATGCGCCACATGACAATGAGAGAGAGAGATCGAGAGATCATGGGGGAAAATTTAGGAGATATAAAAAAGTATCCAATACATAATTGCACATTACAATAGAGTGAAGAGAAATAAAGAAAAACTGAGAGAGATGGCAAACCAATTTATAAATAGATATAAACAGCAACAGACATATATGGCAATCTTGGATAAATCTGATGAAATAAAGGGAATAAGTTGCGTGTGAAAAAATTCGAGTTTTTTTTTGTTGCTAAAAAAGCCAAAGAATAATTTTTCTTTTGAAAAAAGGAGAACTCTTCCCTGCCTGTGTGTGTGAGTGTCTAAGTTCGGAGCAACAAACTGAAGAGAGCAGAGCCCGTGAGCTTCTGGTGAACCATACCTGATACCCGTGCTGTCTGCCTGGCATGACATTTAGTCGCTCGAAAACCAGGGGAGGAGGGAGGCCGTGGACAGACACATTTAGTTCCGTTACTCCAGGCAGAAATCTTTGGTCTGGAGTCACGCAAAGTGTGTTGATTTTGCCCATTCCCTCTGGCCAATCTACAGAGTTCCGTGCTTCTCATATGATAGTTCCTGTATCTCGTGTGACAGAAGCGGGACTGTGAAATGAGAAGAAACGTGTGTGTCTCACATAAACATAGGCAATAATGAACTTCGGCCGTCATCAGTTTCAGTTGGATGACCTGGACAGGTGGAAGCCCATAAGGATCTTGTTCATAAAGTCGATTCTAAAGTCGATTCTATAGGATTCCCTCTCGAGTTTTACCTCAGCTGAGTCGAGTCGCCTTATGTCTGTGTAACACTGATATCAGAGCCAAGGCCGAGACGAAGTTATGAAACCGGCGATATTTAGCTCATATCGGGTTAGGTTGGAAACGCATGCATAAGAAAAATTTTATACAATATTATATACTAAAATTACTTGATTGCTTAATTCATTTTTGGAGAAAAAATGTGCCGACCAGATAATGTAATATGATAATTTACCAACCAAATAAATAAATCAGGCAAGGTAGGTTTTTATGGAATGCTAGAGACTCCGATCTTTCACCATTCAGGCCCGTAAGCCCACTGGATTGTACAATCAGGAAAGAGGACCAATCCCCGGTAGTGAAGAGGTGCTGATACGTGCAGTACCATGGTCCCCCTCGTGAACTGTGTAACTCAATATCTGAGATCGCCAGTAGTTGTATGAAAAGATCTACATCAGATGAGGTTCGTAGGAACATAATGCTCTAGCCTGATCAGTGAACCAGACACAGTTTGGCGTGACACTTTGTCAGCTTCGGCTCCTCTGCCTGACGGGGGCCAGTATGATGTGAGCAGTGGTCCTAACATCATTGCAGCAAACCGGCTGTAATAGAGATTCAGCCAAATAGACCTAACGAAGAAAAAATCTCCTTCAAGATCTGTTTGAGTAAAGAACGTTATTGCAATCAGGTGTAAGAGAAAAAATACTTAAGAAATCGGCCAGTAACTGTTAACCTTAGACCGCAGCCCCCTACAATTCTTACTTTCTCTGAGCCCAAGGCCATGGATACAGCAACTTTGTGAAACATCAGAGAACTACTTTTTGACCAATTCTTTTCAAATAACTCTGAATTCATTTTCAAATTTCCAAATGAACCAATTTTAGAATGTCCCTTTTATCATACAGAACATAGAATAAAAACTGCACCTCTTCAATTCTTCATAGTGCATGAAGTCTTTTCATCTTGACTGCAGTAAACAATAGGTTTGGATTTTTGCTCAAATTCTAACGATTTATTAGTGTAAATTTTAGACTTATCATTAGACGAGATGTATTCAATACTGAATTTATAATCTTTACACGAGGTATGGCTTAAGAACGAAGTTTCAACCTTATATTTTTAATCTTCAGAGTGACATTATCAAGTAAATTATACTTTGTTTGCTGTTTCTAGGAGAGAAACGTTCATTTCGCATATTTCTAACTTCCAAGTGACGAGTCGTGCGGAGTAGCATCTGTCCCATCTACCAACCTGCTCACCGTGAAACAATGGGTGATGAACTCAGGAACCAGGGAGACACGGGTCACATGACGTCAACTACACACTGTAGTGGGCGCGCTGTACAGAGCCTCCTTTGATGAATTACACCTCTTGTCCAGACCCATGTGCTAAGAACCTGAGAGTGACAAACTCCCCAGCATGCGAATCAGCCGGCCAGTGAGAAGCCACTTCAGCCCTCTGCCCCAGACTGAGGAGGATGGGAACTCTTCCGGTAAGATGGCCGCCATTGGCTCGTCGGTTGATCACACCAATGGCGGCAAAGATGGCGAGGGAGGCAGGAAGAAGGCATGTAGCGAGAATATTAGAGGCTCTTTTAGTATTTCAGAACCATTAGCAGACGGAGATCGTAATGAAAGAAAAAAATCAAACGATGAGAAAATAAATGAAACTAATAACACGACATCAAATGTAATTGACCAGAATCTTGACAACAAACCAGAGAAACAGAAATGTTTGAAAGTAGAGGAGAGCTCTTCATCCAAAGATGTCACGGATCAAGAGAGTAAACATGGCGCATCTGAGCGTCACCGCACGGTGGGGTCCAACACCAAACAATATAGAGACTCACCTCGCCTGCTGAGCAGCATGTCATCACCGTCTGGCGGGCGTCGAGGCTCAGGGGGGACCACTGATGCTGGAGACTGCTCCAGCTTCTTGAGTATCCTCAACAGCTCCAGTTTCAAGATGAAGCGGAAGAGCTTCGGGACAGAGAGTGAGAAGCGGCGCGGGGAGAGGTTCCAGCGTGAGCGGGAGATGGCCTACGGCGCCATGGGCATCAGCCTGGACAACCATTACGAAGACGACGGTGACGACGACGACGACGATGACTGTGACGATGACGAGGACGAGAGCGATGATGATGGTGAGGATGACGACGACACATCTAGTGAGGCCAGCACCCACGTGTGTGACTTCAGTTGTCCTCTCATCATTCACGGCCAGTGTCCCAACGCTACCAAGAAGTCTCGGGCTTCGCGGAGAAGGTTGAGAGGTACGTTGTCATGGTAACAGACAGTTTACTTGTTTGTTTGAACTTGTCAGTCCACAACAAGGTGATAAACACAAACCGTCTGATATAAAACATTCGTGATCTGAAACCTTTGTAATGTAAATAGCTCCCGACTGTCAGAGCAGAGCTAAATGATAAGTGAGTATGGTGCGGGAACATGTCTAGCTCGCATGAGTACACTTAAGAATTATATATATAAAAAAAAAATATTATTATTACTATCCTTTACTCATAAAAATAAGAAAAAAAGTATTCGTATGCTTGTGACATATTGTCACTGCTTGTGTTGAATGTTGAACAGGTGAGTTTGTGAGCCCGGACTAGCCACCCTGTCTCGCTCCAGAATCAAGTGTCTCTGTTGTTTGTTGATTGTGAAACCTTACTGCTGCAGTGCCTGGCTCCAAGAAATGCAGTAAATCTATTGTTTATTGAATTATACTGCAGCGTGCAAGCAACAGCAACCTTGAAATGATTTTTAATCTATAATTTTAATGACAAGAGTCCGACATTATTTTTAAACTGGAAAATGTTTGAAAATTGGTGTAACATTCCACAGTATGAATATGAATACTCTGAAAACATGACCTAGAACTACTTGTCGTGTAACTTTCCTTGCTTTAAATTATAATCACATTTAAACCCTGCAGGGGCTTCTCTTTCCCACTGGAACCACCACAGTTTGTCAATCATGATGGCAGCATGATTTGGCGATCGACCTCTGTTTTTATGTCTGTTATCATTTTCCTGGTATATCTTGTGATTTTCAAGTTTTTGCGGTTATAGCCTCATAAAGCTTTGATCATTTTGTAATATCTTTGTCTCGTCAAGTTGTTGGATCAACAATCACTGTTTGTAGAGCGAAAACTCCAGAAGCAGCCACAACCACACAGAATAGATAGTTTACATTGTAGAGTCAAACTATGTTTCATCTACATGTTTACAGCTCAGTAGGTTATAGCGGAAGTTGTGATTAGGTACAAATTAATGCTTTTGAGTGGTCTCTTTTCATTGCTCTAAATGTCACTGGAACGATCCTTAGTTTAAAGTAGCCCCAAGAGCGGCTTTCAGGTCCATCTTCTTTTCCTGGTTTCCTTATCTCCCACTTGAGCTCTTCATCGATCTTGTCTCTTCCATCTGGTCGATCCTTTTGTCCCTGAGTCCCTGTGTGTTTGAAGCCCACGCTATTAGAGGAAGTTTAAGGACATACAGCCTGTCGTTACTGCTGCCAGCGACCTAACCCTAAAGGCTGGGTCTATACCTTTAGAAAACTCCACATCTGGAAAATCTTAGGTTTTATATTTTTATTTCATCTGATTTCATTAAACCCGTTTTCTGATCTCCTGATCTCTCAGCGTCGATGGCCTTTTCGTTTCGTTTTCCTCTAAAACAACCTGTTCCTGGTTTTCAAAATATTTTTCTCTCTTCAGTTCTTGAGGTCGACTCATTCTTGTGGTTCTGCTACTTTCCACAATCCAGTAAATCATAAGATTTTCAGGTTTTGTTGCTACAGAGAAGAATAGACTAGCTGTAGTAAGAGTCAATTATCTTAAGCAAAAGAGCGATGGAGCGGGTAAATAAACAAAATATGCAGAATAAAAGCTAGAATGATCTATAAAAATTGAGGATCATAGAGCGAGATCTTCTTTACTCTCTTCAGTGAAGAATAACTTTGTAAGAACCAAGCAACTGATGTCACAGACTTGTCCTATATAGACCTGTTTTTAACCCTGCAATGTTTGATGTTTCCCCACCCAGCCCGCAGGAGGTCCAGCTTCTCCTCAACCAGCCAGCTGTCCACTCTGCTGGACACAGGGACAGTGGACAGCAACCACCACTCTCTACTGGGCTCAGCCGCCGCGAGACGACTTCACCCTCTCATCTCCATCAGCATTGACGATCTCACGGGCGCGCTGAGAGGTGGAGGAGGCGGAGGAGGAGGAGGAGGAGGAGGAGGAGGAGGAGGAGGAGGAGGAGGTAATGGAGGAAGCTATCAAGACAGCGCTCAACCTCATCAATGGGCCCGTAACAGGACCCTCAGGAGACGAGCTCTGGGTGCCGTGACGCGCCGGTCAGCTCTGATACCAACTCCTGGACCTCTCATGGCCCGCGGTGATCGTGGCGGTGGACACCAGCACCACCATCATCACCATCATCAGCAACAGCCACAGCAGCAGCAGCAGCAACATGCGACGTCGCGGCACCACAAACACCATCGTCAACACGGATCGGAACAGCAAAGCCCGAGACAGAAAACCCAGCACCGCAATAATCACCATGACAAACACAGCATCAGCGCCACGGAGAAAGGTTCTGTGTCCAGGTAAGTTTGCTTCATTTGATTGGCAGGGAAACTAATGGTGAGCGACTCCATCAGGTTGGTTGTTGAAGCCTCAGTTGAAGGCCAGAGCTAGACTGTGAGGGAGTCTCCAAACAGATAATTTAATTCAAACGTATCATTAGAACTCTCTAGAAATACCATATTTAGCGTCAACCCAGAAAAGTACCGACCGCAAAGTTTCTCATTAAAACAAAATGTCTTTAAAAAATTTCTTTATTGACCATCAGAGCCGCGATGTGTGGCTTACATTTGATTCTGATTTCATATGATAGACGTATCTTTCAGACTAGACTCCAAGCCCTCACTTTCATACTGCACATCTTTTTGATTGAAACCTGACCTTAGCTTGGAGTAGAAGTAAACCAAAGCTATATCAGTTGCTGTCCCATTTTGAGCACACCACAGTCCTCAAACTTTCGCTTCGCTTTTTCCAATATGCATTGTTGAGGTCTATAATATGAAGAAAATCACGATTCCTCAACGCAAGATTTATTTCCACTAAAACAAATTTATGCAAGAAGCAATAACAAGAAAAACAAAAATAACCTTTAAAGCATGAGCCCATTTCTTCACATTATTTTGTTTTAACACCATCCACTTTTTTTGGTGTAGAGAATAAAAGTTTGAAAGATTTGGCGAAAGGAATTCTAATAGCAAAAAAAGAAAAACCTCATAAGAGTTAACATTTTCTCCAGAGAGGGGGAACTAGAAACCCTTAGGTAATTATTTCCTCTACCATTTCCTCTTCCTTTCTTTATAACTGTTGGAAGCCATCAATGACAGATGAAAGACATCTCGAGATCTGGTGGCTTCATAGCAGTTCGCCGAGCACCGGGAAAAAAACTCGTACTTAAAAAAGGAGTTAAAGAAGTTTCCTTTTCTTGTATCCTTTTTGTGAACCTTAGAAAATCTTCCTCAGATCTAAATAACAGCTGATTTTTTTCATTTGTCAAAAAAAAATTCCTGATTGATTAAATCACTCAGATTTTTTGTTCTTTGAAAAATAATTCCCCACAGGATTAGAGCTCTCCAGATATCAATACCAGTGCACAACGAAGTAAAACAACAACAGCAACAACAAAAAATAAATAAATAAAAAGGAGGGAATTTTGTGTTGAGGCTATATCGGTTAAAGAATCTGACATAATGCTGTGATCTGGCAAAATGTAAAAAGTAAAACTAGATGTTAAGTAGAACTGAGAAAGAATATTTTACCGACGTCGTTACTTTTCGCCTATCTCCTCGACTTTCTCTCCTCTCCCTATATCTATGTTTCTTTTAATAATGCTTTCCTATCTCCTCCTCCCAGCCTTTGCTCTCCTTATCTTCCACCTCTTTCTCAATTCATTTTTTTTACCTTTCCCTTTATTCCTTTGACAAATGTTCCTTTTGTACATCTTCCCCCCCCCCCCCCCCTCCCTCCCCATCCTCAACCTCCTCTTTGTCTTTCCACCATTATTTTATGAGCGCGTTCTTGCTTCAGTTTTCCCTCTTTATAGGTTTTATCGCCTCTATTTATGTCTGCTGGTCTCTGTCTATTGACCGTACATGTCTTCACTTTATCGTCCAGACTGTCTATCCATTTATTCATGTGTCTTTACTCTGTTTTTTTTTTTATTATTTATGTTCCTTTACATTCGACGTTTTGTTTAGTAACCCATACATCTTTTTCTACACCTTAGTATAATAGTAACCCATACATTTTTTTCTACACCTTAGTAACCCATAAATCTTTTTCTACACCTTAGTAACCCATACATCTTTTTCTACACCTTTGTAAACCATACATCTTTTTCTACACCTTAGTAACCCATACATCTTTTTCTACACCTTTGTAAACCATACATCTTTGTCTACACCTTAGTAACCCATACATCTTTTTCTACACCTTAGTAACCCATACATTTTTTTCTACACCTTAGTAACCCATACATTTTTTTCTACACCTTAGTAACCCATACATTTTTTTCTACACCTTTGTAAACCATACATCTTTTTCTACACCTTAGTAACCCATACATCTTTTTCTACACCTTTGTAAACCATACATCTTTGTCTACACCTTAGTAACCCATACATCTTTTTCTACACCTTTGTAAACCATACATCTTTGTCTACACCTTAGTAACCCATACATCTTTTTCTACACCTTTGTAAACCATACATCTTTTTCTACACCTTAGTAACCCATACATCTTTTTCTACACCTTTGTAAACCATACATCTTTGTCTACACCTTAGTAACCCATACATCTTTTTCTACACCTTAGTAACCCATACATTTTTTTCTACACCTTAGTAACCCATACATTTTTTTCTACACCTTTGTAAACCATACATCTTTTTTTACACCTTTGTAAACCATACATCTTTTTCTACACCTTTGTAAACCATACATCTTTGTCTACACCTTAGTATAATAGTAACCCATACATCTTTTTTTACACTTTCCGTTCTAAAAGGCTGAATTTTTAATCTGACCCAAAAAATTCAATCGGCTAAATATTCCCCCCTCCCTCCCCCCCCTCTCTCTCTCTCTCTCTCTCTCTCTCTCTCTCTCTCTGTATCTCTGTCTGTCTCTGTCTAATTCTTTCTCTTTTCCTCCTACCTCTCCCTATCTTTCTTTGTCGCCACTCACCCACCCGCACACACGCGCGCACTTCACAGCTCCTGCTTCTCTCTCTCTCTCTCTCTCTCTCTCTCTCTCTCTCTCTCTCTCTCTCTTTCTCTCTCTCATTTTATTTAAGGATAGGGCTCTGTACAAATTTTTAATACATAAAAAAGATGGTAGTCTTTATATTTATAATTAATTAGACTTTATTATTATTCTTAAAATTTATTTTATGTACATTTATCACAATATTAGTTATAAAATAAGATATTCGATTATTGCGCTTGATGTAGAAAGATTTCTCCGACCCTAGTCACACTAATATGTGAATGAATTTGAGCGTCTTTCCTTTTTTTTGCTTTGATGACCGCCATACATTCAACTAGAATGTAGGATTACTAGAATATTCACTGGAAAAATTTTATTGAATTGAACATCAGCATGATTGTATTGAAAAGATTTCAAACATCCACTCCAACTGAAAGTGAAATTATGTTAGCAATCATTATAAAATAAAGGAAGGTTAGTTTATGTCCCCACTTGACCCAGCGGGTTCCAATAAAGTCTTGCGTTTCTAAAAAATGTTGGTTCCAGTTCTTGCATCAGTTTTGTTGTTGACGGTAGATTCTACCTTTTACAAAGTCGGCAATTTAAAAATAAGGGGACGATAAACAATAAACACATCAATAAAATGATAATAATAATAATAATAATAATAATAATAATAATAATAATAATAATAATAATAATAATAATAATAATAATAACAACAACAACAACATATAAGAAAATAATAATAATAATAATAATAATAATAATAATAATAATAATAATAATAATAATAATAATAATAATAATAATAATAATGATAATAATAATAATAATAATCCACAATGACATCCTATGTTGTCTCTGTGCCCACCGTCCAGTGCGGCTAGCGTGTCCATCCCAGGCACTCAGACCAGCTCTGCTGTTGTCTCTAGCGGCGAGGTCAAGAAACCCAAAGATCACTCCAGCTCTAAGACTTCGGGCACTTCATGTGCTTCTTCAAGCCAGTTCCAAGTGCATTCTGGGAAAGATAAAATTGACGACAGCCATCATGCAACCGCAAGTGAACATGCGGGGACAGGCGTTGGGGGAGGAGGTGGGGGAGGAACCGGAAGTATCAAAGTGGCGGGAGAAGGTGGGCCGCTGGCAGCAGTCACGGCGCAGGAATCCGAGCAGACACAGCCAGAGCAAGAAGAGAAGTCGAGATCCAGCGATTCCCAGTCTCTAACTGCATCAGAGGACTCGGACGGCGACGCCAAATCTGGTGCGTGTTCTCTCTCTCTCTCTCTCTCTCTCTCTCTCTCTCTCTCTCTCTCTCTCTTTCTCTCTCTGTCTGTCTGTCTGTCTCTCTTTCTCTCTCTCTCTCTCACTCTCTCTCTGTCTCTCTTCCCTCTGTCTGTCTGTCTCTATCCCTCTCTTTTTCTGTCTCTCTGTCCGTCTCTCTCTCTGTCTCTCTTCCCTCTGTCTGTCTGTCTCTCTTCCTCTCTTTCTCTCTGTCTCTCTTCCTTCTGTCTGTCTGTCTGTCTCTCTTCCTCTCTTTCTCGCTTTCTCTCTGTCTGTCTGTCTGTCTCTGTCTGTCTTTCTGTCTGTCTGTCTGTCTGTCTGTCTGTCTGTCTCTCTCTCTCTCTCTCTCTCTCTCTCTCTCTCTCTCTCTCTCTCTCTCACACTCTCTTTTACACTTTTTAGTTTTTTCCAGTTTCAAGCTATTAGCGCTACATTTTTAAAGCGCTCTGTTATGTCCTTAAGATTTCCTTTATAATATTGTTTCATAACCTTTGCTATACCATTTTCTTCTTTATCACCACTGTTCCTACTCTACCCCTATCCTTCTTCTGATTCTCCTCCTCCTCCTCCTCTTCCTCCTCCTCCTCCTCCTCCTCCTACTACTACTACTACTACTACTACTACTACTACTACTACTACTACTACTACTACTACTACTACTACTACTACTACTACTACTACTACTACTACTACTACTACTACTACTGCTACTTTCTTCCTCCATGTCCTCAATAAATCCACACTAATAACTTGCACTATGTCACGACGAACCCCCCTAACCTGAAGAGCCACGGAGTGCCCGCAGTCACCGCCTGGGCTCTTTCTTGTCGATCGGGTCCAAGTCCACCGACCCATTCTCTGACGAGGTCCACGACCAGTTTGTCGGAGTGGGTCATTGCAGGTTCAAGGCCCCTAGATGCTTCAAACACCTCCGCTTCCCCTCAACCCTGGAACCTCATAGTGAGTGGATAGTCAGGAAAGATTAGTTGTCAGTATCCAATAAGATTTGCTCCTTTATGTGTTTATGAATCTCTCATTTATAATTTAAAAAAAAGAAGAGATTTATTCCCTCAAGAATTTAATCCTGTTTTTAAGCTCAATGAAAATGAGTTTATCTTCTTTCTAATAAATAAATTTGAACTGCATAAAGCTCCTGAATTTTGAAAGGCTAGCGAGCACAAAACTGGGGGAGAGAGAGAGAGAGAGAGAGAGAGAGAGAGAGAGAGAGAGAGAGAGAGAGAGAGAGAGAGAGAGAGAGAGAGAGAGAGAGAGAGAGAGAGAGAGAGAGAGAGAGAGAGAGAGAGAGAGAGAGAGAGAGAGAGAGAGATCATACACGCTATTTTCTACAATTTTTTTCCTTTATGGCTCATTAAATGTAAACATTTCTGCAGCGACTTAAAATTCGTAGCAAGCGTCAGAGAGCTGATGGCCGTGTGCAACACACTGTCAAGTCGTGACTCCTTGTAAACACACGTGACTTTGCTGACGATATTGTGCTGATAAAATCACCCGAATCCCAATTCTCCGAGCATGTAGGGGTTAAACTCTTTTTTTTTTCAGCTGAAAAACCGAACAAATTTAATTTCTATCATTCTGCCAGTTTCTCAAAGAGTACTGGGGTATTGTTTTAAAATAATTATGAACAAATAATTTGCCCAAAATAAGCTTGGCTCAAGAAAATTCTCGAAGTACGTCTTGTTTCTACATAATCTATGTGACAACCTGTAAACCTAACAAAACCTTCTGCTGAGGCCCAGTTTGGCTCGAGGTTTTCCGGTTTGGGTGTCATTTGTCTCCTTTGCGCGTGTCATTTCTTTCCGGAAGCGGATGGGTAGTTTTCATAAACAAAGAACCCATCAATCTGTAAGCTTCATCGATTTTTTTTAGCGCAAAATTAAAAATCTACAATCGTCTAGTGCAAAGAATTAATCATTTAAACCAGAAACAAAGTTATTAAAACCAATGAAGAATAAAACTGGAGAAAAAGGAAACAATCCATAAAATGTGTGTATGTAGTTAAAATAAATGAAAACAACATAACAAAACAAAATAAAAACCAAAACCCACCCGATAATTGCATCATGCGAAACCGCATTCTTTGAACATTCTATATGAAACGTATTTAAAGGAGGTGGGCGGAGCCCATTGAGTTCTGAGCTACAAAAGAGAACCCTATAACAGAGTCTACGCACGACTTAAACTCTAACGATTTCTGAGATCAACAGAGTAGATATTTAGATCGCCTACCAAACTCTAAGTGCGTGGAGTCGAGGCTATCATTCGAAACAGGTGGAGAGAATGGCATTCATCACCTGCATGTCGTACAGGATGCAGGACAAGGCTGCTAAGGACAGACCCTTTAATCTTGCTAGGTCTTTTGTTCTGTTGCCATCTTATAATCCTCCTTTTGTCTAGTTCTTTTCCATTCTATCGTGAGTTCGGGTGACCAAGAAGCGCTCCCCGTGCGAGGGGAGGGAGTATACTGATGGTTGAGGAGGACTAGAGTGCAGACTGCAATAATTATTATCAACTTTAGCGCTTGCCAAACTGCTGTGTGCTTTATCTCTTCTAGCCTCCATGGTGGGTGTAAGACCTAAGGGCTCAACCACCAGTTCTTCTCCCACGTACTTCTTTTCAAGAGAGAGAGAGAGAGAGAGAGAGAGAGAGAGAGAGAGAGAGAGAGAGAGAGAGAGAGAGAGAGAGAGAGAGAGAGAGAGAGAGAGAGAGAGAGAGAGAGAGAGAGAGAGTAGATGCTATTTATGTGCCAAGCAAGAGGGGGTCTATTGCCTCCGGGAATTTTCAGCTCTTTCAGTGTGGATTCTATTCAGCAAATTCTTATTTACTAATCAAAAGAACTGAAACATGTCGTTTTACAAAAAAAAAAAGTCATTTAAGTTCGATCGTCAGGTGATCAGTAAACTTGGTGCTGAAGAAATGAGTAGGCCTTGCTGAACAAGGCAATGGGGACGATGGTAGAGGTGAATTTCAAGGCTCAGGCGGAAAAATTGAAAGAAATTAAGGTTTTTCGGGGCATTTCGGCGACTCTACGTCTGCAAACATCTGTGCATAGCTTTAAAGGTCTCATCGGACACAGTAGCCCCACAATTGATATCAAGACAAAGAGAAGCCGCCCATGAATGCCCCCCAGCAATACGGATTAGGAAAGACTCCGTGAACTCGTTAGTACTCCTCCCTCCTTAGGAGCGAAAGTTCTTGGGGAGTAGCTGCTCTCCTCATTAAAATCACGTTAAGTTATCCTCTCACCTTGTAGACACAGATCTGCATGCTAAACTTTCATCTTTCACACATGTTTTCCTAGCCTCCCCAGGAGGACCTAGGAAGACCTAGTAACCAATCATTCAATAACTGTATAGATCTATAAGTATGTGATGTCCACAGGTAAGATCTATGTCTCCTGGCTGTTCCTGGTGACCTTGGCCTTCATGTACAACGCCGTTGTGATCCCGTTACGTGGCGTGTTTCCCTACCAGACACCAGACAACCTGCGCTACTGGCTGGCCGCCGACTATGTTTGCGACTTTGTCTATCTCCTGGACATCGTCGTGTTCAAGTCCAGACTCAGGTTCATCAACAACGGGATCGATGAGGTGGGTGAGAGAGCAATCAGCCCAGGGCAGTTCGCCAAGAGGCACAATAAATGTTCCGCTGCGAATGCTCAAACACTCCCTACATTAGTATCTTTAGTTTATTAGTGTCGTGGTCATGGCTGATCAATTAACTAAACAGAATCACTTGCTGCTACAGCATAGTCTGCTCCAGGATCCCACTGACTGGCTGAGACCCATACCTGTCTTAAGCTGTGGTGGAGTAAAGAGCTTCCATGAAAATGTGTCTCCTTTGAACACTTACGGTAAACTTGAAGATTAGATCAGAGGATCAAATGAAGTCTTAGACTTACTAAGTGGCTAATCATTCGTTTCTGTTCTCGCTACTGTTTTTGCTGTGTAAAAAGGTTGAACAGGATTGCAAACGTTCTCTTGGTAGTTGAAATTCTGATGAATTTCGAAGATTCTCACTCAGTTATAGCACATGGAAGAAAAAAATAAATGAGCCATATAATATAAATTTCTTCACCTTTTTAATCGATTATTATTAGATAATCAATCGATAAGTCACTCGAACCATCTAATCATAGGAACAGATTAGCAGTAAACTGTGGTTCAAGTTGTAAGTTTTAATCACATACATAGTTTTATAGAAAAGAGCAAAATGATCACAACTTCTACACACAATTATTCTTATTTGTCTATCGCAATGAAAACATTTTAAATTTACTAGTCCACACGGATGTGTATACAGTTATTGTCTTGAACTTCCCTGCTGTTTTCTTTTCAAACCCAGTGTGCTCGCACCGAGACAAGAAAGCGATATATGGAAAAATGGTCTTTTAAGGTAAGATGTTATTTATTCACGTGTTATAATTTAGAATCCCTAATGAACGCTGATAATTTTTCGGAAAGAGGTCACATAGTTTTATTATACTCAGATCTCACCAACTGAGCATTTTCCGGAAAGAGGTCACACAGTTTTATTATACTCAGATCTCACCATGAGCATTTTCCGGAAAGAGGTCACACAGTTTTATTATACTCAGATCTCATCAACTGAGCATTTTCCGGAAAGAGGTCACACAGTTTTATTACACTCAGATCTCACCAACTGAGCATTTTCCGGAAAGAGGTCACACAGTTTTATTACACTCAGATCTCACCAACTGCGGTGTACAGGGGTTATAAAACACGCCCAAAAAAAAAAAAAAAATGTAGATCTGAGAATTTTTCATGAATATGCGTCGATCCATATCTTTGCTCAACACGATAACCGTCTTCACCCTGAGAGTTGCACTGCTCTAAATGAAGGACTTAGATTCCCGATGCAGAGTGTTTCCTTGGGGAACTCATGAATTATTCAGCCCGCCCGTTAAGAGCGGTCCATTTCCTGAGATCCCAGGAGGGGCTCGCGGACTGCGAATACCAAGTGCTGAGATACGTTGATTGTATGTAAGGGCGTGCGTGAAAAGTCTTTACTGTGACCATTTCGGCGAGTTGCGCAATTTGTTTTACATTCAGTGATGATAGGTAAAGATTAGTGGATAGATAGATAGATTTATGAGTAGCTAGATGATATATAAATTAGATAGATAGATAGATAGATCGATAATATAATAGACAAATTTATGGTAATGGAGGGAAGAGAGAGGGAGAGAGAGAGAGAGAGAGAGAGAGAGAGAGAGAGAGAGAGAGAGAGAGAGAGAGAGAGAGAGAGAGAGAGATAGAGAGAAAGAAAGAAAGGAAGAACGAGACAGGCCGATAGAATGAAACAAGTAGGGTGTGGCGGAACAGAAGAACAGATTATTAGAAAAAAACAACAACCTGGTTATTGTTTGACATTTAAAATTACAAATCGGTTTTGATATAGTAATTGATGAAAAACATGACCCTTATATTGAATTTTTTTAAACTTGCACATGAATGAACAAAGGGAAATATTGATAAATAAAAAATACATATACCAATGAATAAATAGATAATTATAGAGATGGGTGAATAGATAGATAGACAAATAGAAGTAGAAATACATGTGCTGTGTAGAAAAGACGTGCAGATCGTAACTGCCATCTCTCTTATTATCTAGCTATCCCTCTCTTTCTCTATGTTCCTCACTCACCCTCTAATTACTTAAGTTAACTTTCTTTCATTGTTTATTATTTGTTATCCGCTACTGATAAAATGATTTCTTTTCTCATGAAGTTTTAATCAATTTTATTCTTCTTCCGATGCATCCATCTGTTTCTCTCCGTGGCGGTCAGCTTGACATCATATCCCTGGCACCCCTGGATCTCTTGTACTTCCTAAAGAGCGTTGGGGTGAACCCGTGGCTGCGCCTTCCCAGGATTCTCAAGGTCAGCAGACGAAGGTGGTATTCTCAGTGTCCTCACCGGTCATAGGTGGGAGAATGACGCTGAGTGGATAATGGAGATGATGATGATGGTGATGATGATGATGGTGATGAACAATATCGTGACAATAATGATGATGATGATGATGATGATGATGATGATGATGATGATGATGATGATGATGATGATGATGATGATGATGATGATGATGATGAAGATGATGATGATGATGGAGATGAGGATATACGTAATAACAAACAGGCATGTCGACAGATAGATAGACACATAGACCGATAGACCGATCAATGGATTGATAGAGAGAGATAAACAGATAACAAGAGATATTCTGACCATGTTGACTTGGTAATTTAGTCATAATTCGAGTTTAGAAAAAGGAAACATTGGACTAATACAATGTTATCTTCTATAGTACCAACCGTGTCAGTGTTTGTGAAGTTTAATTAACTTGTGTTCAAGGCGAAAGGAAACGGGAGATGAATCATATGTAAAATCCTTCTAAGAGGTAGGGGATGTTATTGTGTGGTTCACATTCACGCAATAATATTCTTGGGGTCAATTAAAGTTTACTAGTCTCTTACAACCATTCATTCGAAGCTTTAAGTCTGGTTTTCGAAACACATAAGAAAAATTTAAGAACCTAAGATAATTTCATCTTTAAAAATTTATAAATTTTTGTAATTATTTTTGAGTTAGAGAAAGTGAAAAAAAAAAACCCAACCTGAAAACTCATCTCACGTCTGCAATGTTGACCAAGAGGCACCGGTGTCAGGAAAGAGAAACTTTTGATTTGACCGTGCTTCTCATGTCCTTCTTCCACTGCCCCGGCGACGACTAGTTCTGCCCTTTCCTCTGTTCACTTTCTGCCCCCAGATCCAGTCGTACTGGGAGTTCTACGAGAGGTGTGACGAAGCTTCCAGGTCCTCAGCGCATGCCATTAGGTGAGTGCGATAGGAAACCTCCCTGGAAACAGCTCCGTCAATGTTTTAGCGCTACACTTGCTCTGTGGCCCCTCAGTTGAAGATCGTATTGGGCTCAGTTTATATTTCTTGTCCAGTATTTTGACCAACCTTTGACTGAAATCTTCTTCGTACAGTGACTGAATCGAGATTGTCAATATTTCAAGATCGTATCTAACGTAGCCCCCATATTCTCTGTATTTTTTTTATTTAATTTACTTGTCTAATTTTTAATTCGTCCATCAATCATTCAGTCGCTTATTTCTCTCTCTCTCTCTCTCTCTCTCTCTCTCTCTCTCTCTCTCTCTCTCTCTCTCTCTCCTCCCTCTCTCTCTCTCTCATATATATATACACACACACAGACATATCTTTCGATCCATCTCTCACTTACTTGTGCAACCCATGGATTGTTCTTTGTGAAGCGTAACGTTTAAGAAATCCCTGCAGCAATAAAGTGGATAAAACAGCTTATCTGAGTTCTACCTGGCTTTTTATTAATAGGTTTCTCCGTTTGTTCTCCATTCTTTCTTACACATATAGAATTTATTTTTTGGGTAAATGTCTTATTTAGTCCGAATGAATTTTGAATATTCCACTGCTCCAATGTCATCTTTTCATGTTAAAACAATGTGCTTGATACCGGTTATCTCTACGAGCTGGTAAACCTGTCTGTGAACTGAAGATTGGTAAGGTTTGTGTTCGCAAGATTTGGTTCGGAAATGAAATACTTCGGCATGAAAGTTTAGTGAAAAGTGATCACAATGTGAGCGCGTTTACCGCTGAAAAAAAAAGTCGTTTTAATTTAGGGAGGGTAAAGATGAAAAGTAGTGAGTCAGGTTTCATCTAACAAATCATGATAAGACCTTAAAAAACAATTTTCTTAGTTTCATAACATCGATCTGATTTTAATCTAGGTCTAAGAATTTAACAACACATATTTTGAACATTTTGTAAACGTTCAGCCTTTTATCTGTTCAAGTCTAGATGTATTTCAAAAGTTTTGATGAAGTGCTTGATTTAGCATTTTTAGACCTTCACTACTGAGTTTCTGTTCTGCTGTTTCTTGTGGCTGTCCCAGAATCATCAAGACGATGACCTACATGTTGTTCCTGATCCACATCGAGACGTGTGGCTACTACGCTGTGTCCAGCTATGAGGGCATCGCGTCCAACCACTGGGTCTACCAGGGTCACGGCATCGCGTGAGTCTCCACAGCTCTACAGTCCTTCCGGTCAGCGAGCTCTGCTGGGCTGAAATCAGACTCAAATCCTTTTGTCCATAACAGATAAATGATGTCTAGAAGTGCTACTCAAATGGTTAAAAAAAAGGAACGAAAAGAAATTTTAGCAAAGGGAAAACTCCGCTGAAAGAACTGAAATGATGATTCCAGAAATCATAAATATTGACACAAATAAAAGGACGAAAGTAAGAACACGCCTTCCGGAAGTGAACAAATGTTACCGTTCAATCAGGTTAGTCTTATTTCAAAGGAAGCCCTGCTCTCCATGTGACCTTCTCTCTCTCCACAGCTACATCCGATGTTTCTATCTAGCGACAAAGACTGCGACATCCATCGGTAACAACCCGAAACCAACCAATGAGCTGGAGTATATCTTCATGACCCTCTACTGGCTATCGGGCGTGTTTGTCTTCGCCTTGCTGATTGGACAAGTAAGTTTAAGCTTGCCCCTATTCACTACAGTCTAGATTTCACTGGGAAATACACTTAATCTTTGATCTTCTTATGTTATGAATGACTCACGGCTTAAAAACTTAGCTCCTCAAAATTGTAAATTAGCCATAACTACCATTATTGCATCCTGGAATGTTAGTTGCTACCTATCATGTGTCTAGACTTAGTGTCGCACTACCAGAACCTGAGCTTACAGAAATACATTAGCTTCGCATTTCTATGTAAACTTTAAGCAAAGTATTGCACCTGGTTTGAGCCATGGCAGTTGTATACATGTAGGTTTTAAACGAGACTGAGAGGCTAGTAGGGCTACTTCTCAATGCTCGTAAAGAAAATAGTTTTTCATCGTTTTAGAGTTTCCACAAACTTAGCAATCACTTTCTTATGTGCGCTTTTTGTTACCAAAAAGAAAAAAAAAATGATTTATCCATTACTCTGATATCATTAAAGGGTATTTACCTTGTTAATATGAAACTTGCATTGATCTTGCTGTCTTTAGATCCGAGACATTGTGGAGGCAGCCGGCAACGTGAAAGACAACTACAGGAAGAAGATGGACTCGTGTCACTGGTACATGCAGTCGATCAACCTGCCCCAGGAGCTGAAGGACAGGGTCAGACAGTGGTTCCTCTACAATTGGGACCAGCAGAAGACTATTGGTATGTTCGCCAAGCCTTATTGCTAACCAAAAATAAGAATAAACCAATTAAGGACTGACTAACAATTAGCGGCTTATTGTGTTGTATCATCCCTACCCCAAAAGCAGCCTTGAACCCTCGTTATTCATTATCGCCGCAGATCCCAGGGCTATAACTGTTACACTCAACCATAGGAGTCAACATCATCATGGCTAAGGAGAAGTTGGGGCATTTTCTCACAACCAACCTCTTTTCAAGTGAAAATATTACAACCTATATCATGTGGAAAATATTGAGTGGCCCATACAACCTATACACTATTTAGAGACCGGTCTTATGGCTATTTTGAATCGATTAACACTTTGTCTTCAGTTATATTTGTCTCTTAGGTTATTTTCCAATTAGACACAGCTTTAAATGTTAAAATGTAATGTGCAAAATTTATAACTTCTGTTTCTCTTACTTTTTTGCTTGAGTTGCAGATGTAAAAATCGCCATTCTCAGAATTCTTTTGCCTTTCTTATCAACTTATTGAGTGAATTTAATTGTGATGAAGTTAAGCCCAATGTATAAACAATCACTTTCACATGATGCGTTAACCATACTCAAGTAAAGCTGTCAAACCGCTGTGACAAACGGCCACTGTCTTTTTTTTTGTTAATGTTGAAAATGGAATGCGTCATACAGTATCTCTTTTTGATTTGCATTAAAAAAAAAGCAAATGTTTGGGAAAATATTTGTACAGAAGATGTTGCGTCTCAGCCGAGCGCTGGGCAGCCGCGATGCGTCCATATGGATAATTATTGTCTTACGGCTTCCATGCAGAATCGGAACTTATCTTTAGTGATGTAAAAGGATTAAGTGACACGGACCTAAGTATCCGTCAATAAGGTGAGTCTTAACACTCTGTGTGTTTGTTCAGATGAGCGGTCCCTGGTGAGCTCTCTCCCCAAGAAGCTGCAAGCAGACCTGGCTATCAATGTACACTTCAACACCCTGAGCAAGGTGCGCCTGTTCCAGGACTGCGAGAGAAACCTCCTCTACGACCTGGTGCTCAAACTCAAACCGATTCTCTTCCTACCTGGAGACTACATCTGTCGAAAGGTACTTTCTTCAGTGGGTCCATTTTTTTTCCAAACACGATATGACCTGAAACAACACTAATTTTTCAAACACCTTCTGCCCTTGCGTTAGGGCCAAATTTAAAATATTTTGAAGCTCAGAGGTAGCGCCTAATGGATTGTTTTTGAAACGTCTGTGACTAAAATAACAAGCTTTGTATTTGGCCAGTTGGATATCATTATAGACCTTTCTGTCATAGAATATTTCTTTTAATTCCGTAATCATGACTTTCTTTTAAATCTTTATTGGCAGTTTACTGCATAAACGCATTTCATCAGCCGGACACATGTATGTTTGTAAAGATGAAAAAAGAAAAGGAAATAGTTAGTTGATATTAATGCATTATTTTCTTTTGCTTTGTTAGAACAGTCGTTCCTCGATCTCTCTTGAGCTACAATACGATGTGCTCGCTTAAAGTTAAAAGTCATGAGCTTTGTGCTATTATCAAAAAGTCCGAAATCAGCATAATTTTTTTATTGTCGAATATCTTTCAAACTATTTGCGCTTTTAATGCATAGTTCTTTTTGCTGACTTTAACATCCGTATCTCTAGACATTGTTCATAATGATTTTTGCTTTTAAATGGTTTAGTCTCCACGCTGCAGGCTTTATAGCTTTAAGTGCTGTCAAAACTTAAACACAGTTCAGAATAACTATTTGAATTCGATAGATATTTTGCAGAGATAAATTGAAGATAATTTATATGCATTTTTTTATACTCATCAAGTCTCACCCTAGATTGCTCAGGTCTTAATAGAAGATGGGTTCTAAAACTTTTATAGAGACTAAATAAGAGACCAAATCAACCAAAATTGTAAACAAAAATCTCCACCACAATGCAAGTATCAAATACACAGTCATGTTTCTACAGGCGCTTGGACATAACAATCCTGATTTTCCAAAAATTTTGATTTTTGTCATTGTGTGTAGTTATTGACTCATTACCGCATTTGGAGTTACACAGATACTATAGTAATAGTTATCCAAATCTAAATACAAATAACAAAAAAAAAAAACAAAAAAAAACAAAAAAAAAAAACAAAAAAAAACAAAAACCCGAAAACAAAACAACAGACAAAGAAACACAGCAATTAACCCGATAGCTGTCATGTTCTAAACTGGCGAAGGCTATCGTACACTAGAACGATATAGAATTGCAAAGATAACGTCATGGAGCGAGTTAAAGTTTGGCCTTTCCTCAAGTAGTTAGAAACTATTTACGACCACCCTAGTCTCTCGCAAGGACTTCTGCACACACAGCACAAGCTCTTAGCAAAGAATTTACTTAACAAGCTTTCGTCATCACTGTGTCACTGGTCTGTGTCCGTCCCTCCCCAGGGCGAGGTAGGCAAGGAGATGTACATCGTCACGCAGGGTGAGGTGGAGGTTCTGGGCGGTGAGCATAACGATACGGTGCTGGCCACACTCAGAGAGGGCAGTGTCTTCGGCGAGATAAGGTCAGTGCTGGGTAGAGTTAGGTCTCTTTGCTAATTATATATCACTACAACAAAGTTATGTCCCCATAGCTCACCGTGAGACGCACACGCCGGTATTAGTAAACACGTCAGAGCCTAAATATTGCATCATGGGCCATAACGTGCCTGTGGATTGATCCATAGCTCTGACAGTCTTTGTCTTTGGAACCTCGTTTGATCTGCCGGAGATAAAGCTACATTGAAGTGTAAAAGCTATATGAAGCAATGAGTGTAGGCGGGTATCTCGTGCCATGTTGACGAGCAGCAAAGAACATTTGCAACAGTCAGCCATATCCAACTATCCAACCGTGTTCGCCCGAAGGAGTCAGTGCTTGTTTGAAAACGCAATTGTCAACCCTCATAATTTTGTATCTATGATATTAATTGGTTTAATGAACCAGTGCTTTTTATGATCTATTAACCGAGATAAACCCAAGGATATTCTGCTTTTCCCTGCAGTCTGCTGGCCATGTCAGGGGGAGGCAACCGTCGCACGGCTGACGTCAGGTGCAAGGGCTACACGAATGTGTTCACCTTGTCCAAACATGACTTCCAGCTGGCCATGATGGAATACCCTGAGGCCCAGGCCGTACTCAAGAAGAGGGCCAAGTGAGTGACGGGGAAATAATTTGCAGAATGAACTGATAACAAAAGTCAGATTGGGGGTTTAGTAAGTGTTGATTATGAATACTGGAGATACGATTTATTGTTAAAACAGTTTTGCAGACTCTGATTCACATTATTTCATATTATTTCGCCCGTCTCGGTCTCAGTTTTACACAATAATTAGCTGAATTACATACTGTATTCCAAAACATTGTTTTATTGGGTTTGAAATTGTTGCACGTCCCCTAAGTTACTCTCGCTAGTCTTGCATTTGTGGCTTCAGTTAATTGATAGTCCTTCGGATCTGCGACCAACTATTGCTGGATGAAAGCGGGTTGAGTATAACGTTCATAACTTTTGTGTGATAACAAAACTTTATTACACGGTAGTGGTAGAGGTTGGATCCTGGCCAGAATTCTTTTGGCTCCTGGATTTAAGATGTAATCAGCTAAAGATTGTAGAGGTGTGTGTAGAACGAAAGTCATGCCGAAACTTTAGCCAGAACTCTTTGGGAAAAGATGAAAAGTACAAAATGTGAACACTTACCTTCGTGCAGTACATGTTGAGTTCTTAAACAGGTCTGAAGCACGCTGGAGCTGCTTATAGGAAGTAAAATAATAATAATAATAATAATAATAATAATAATAATAATAATAATAATAATAATAATAATAATAATAATAATAATAATAATAATAAATTCAAACCAACGTTTTTGAAAAGTATCCAGCCAGTAATTTAGATAACTGACGATCTCTCTTGTTATCTCGACTAGAAAATTGCTGAAGCTAAACGCCCGACTTGAGAGACGTTTCAAGAAGAGTAAAGCTGTAGAGGTAGCGCCGACCAAGCAGTACGACGACTCCGAGGAGCTGCTACAGGAAACTTCCCTGGTGACCAACACCCTCATTCAGATCACAGACCCAGACCAGAACGTGGTTCAGCAGCTCACCACCTCAAACTCTAACAACTTCTTCGATATCCAGCCCAGAATTATGACCAGGTGGGTGTGGTACAGATCAGCGAGTGTGTGACATAGACAGAACGTGGAAGAGAGAACGTAGGTGTGGTGGCGATCAGGTGAGTGTGGTAAAGATCAATAGGTAAATATGGTGCGATCAGGTGGACTTGGTAGGAAGCAGGTTGGTGTGATAGGGACAAGGTTGGTGTGATAGGGACAAGGTTGGGACAAGGTTGGTGTGGTTGGGACAAGTTTGGTGCTGTAGAGATCAAATGGGTGTTGAAGAAAATAGTTCGTGAGGTAGAGATCATCAGGTAGATGAGGTAGGGACCAAGTGGATGTGGTAGAGAGAGGTGGATGAGGTGGAAAACAGGTGGGTGACAGAGATCAGGTATGTGTTGCAAAGATCAGCAGGAGGTTATGGCAGAAGCAAAATACCTGTACATGTCTTGTTTGAAGGGTAATAATTAGATATATTGCAAAAAAAAAAGAGAGAGAAGTTTGTCAATGCTTTTGGATGAAGCGAGTCTATTAAGAACCGAGTCGCCCGCTCTGTTACCCACTTCAGAAGTTCACTGTGAGAGATCTATCTCATTTCCTCTCTTCAACCATGCATATAATTTACAGGCTCATTCAAATGGCTTATCGACTCACTTACATACTCATTTAATTAATCACTTAATGATATTTTTATACATCCCTTCATTCAATCTCATAGGCCGCCCATCGCAAAAATCAGCCATCGGTCTATTATTCAGTTTGTTCTTTAAGTATTCAAGTGCCTAAAAAATCCTTTACTGTTCTTTAAATAATCATTTGTCCTCTGTCCTTTATACAACTTATTCGTTAATCAATCAAGTAAACCTCTTCTGAAACCAATGGCCCATGTTTTACTGTTGAAACTGTTGGTCTCCACTGCCAGGTCACACAGCCAGAGACTGAACGCTCCAGGGCCCAGTCTCGCGACCCGCCTCACACCGTCCCGCTCCCATAGCTACAGGGAAGGTCTCACCCTAAGCGCGCTAACCTTCGGGAAAGATTTGAGCGGCAGCCTGTCCAGGGGCTACAGCTCGGCCAGTCTGAAAGCAAGGCCGTCCAGCACCAAAGACCTGTACGACTCGGACGAGGACAGCTCGGCTCCGATGGCTGATGATCCTTATGATGAAGTATGGAGACTGATATATCACCATGGTCCATTCTTAAGTTGAAATGTTCAAATATAGTAAGCTCGTGAATTACAGGGAAGAAGAATGTCGGATTTTTATGTTTCTTGTCTTATGAAATCTTAGAAATTCTGGTGGAAGTTATATCTTTACGTGTGAAATCTTATTAAAAATTTTTCAAAGGGTAAATTTGATAGATTTTAAGACTTTTAAGAAATTCTTTATTGATCCGAATTTATTGACTATGCTATGCGGTGTTCTTTTTTTTGTATTTCTGCAGCTCTCGTTGTCTGAGATGTTACATGGATCAAGTGCCTCTAGCAGCTTTGAGGATGATAATGAAGAGAACGAGCTCGACAAGGAAGGTAACCCAGACCGCAAATGCAAGGAGAAAAGTCTAAAGCCATCTGAAAAACAAGCTCTGATTCGGCCGCCATCATTCAAAGCTAACCTGAAAAGTTTTTGTAAAGCTATACAAGGTGAAGGGGGTTCAGAGAAAGCTGCATCTAAAGCTTCCTCCACTCAAGGCAAAAGTCCCACATCAGACGGTTACAGACCTTCCTGCCTTTCCACAAGCAAAGGTAACAACCGTGGAACCATTTGCGGCCAAAGCATTGTTGATGGCGGAACAAGAGCTGACTTCTTTCACGTTGACGCCATGGGATCTTCGTTCCTCGGTGAATACTACCTCGACAACGTTCGCCCAAGCGCTAAAAATCTCAACCAGAAGTCTGTATCTTTTTCTGACGGCGGTATTGCCCTGAGCAACAACAGCAGTTACGGTGACAGCTACAACAACAACAACAACAACTGTAACAGTAGTTGTCAGAGCAGTATTCTACCAAACAACAAGGTGCACCCAGCTAACGAGACGGTCCCGGGCTCGGACAATATTTCCAAGCACGAAAGCCAAACGTCTGACGTGGTTGTAGCGAAAGATCAAAAGACAACACCCCCGAGATGTTTTGACTTCAGCCCAACTTCTCTGGCAACAGAAAAGTCCAAGACAAGGGAGAGAATCGATGGGCCCCCGAAAGATTTCAATGATGTGTTTGAAGTTTTTCATGATACACAAAGTAAGCTAAGAACTAGAAAAAGTAAAAGTTTAATTCACTCTTAAAAAATATAAGCGCTCAGGAAATGTGGAAATTGAAAAAAAAGGCTGATTATTCCTATGGATGTTTCTCGAGATATAATATAAGTGCAAAGTACAATATGCAGTTGAAAGCAAAAAGAAAGAAATAGAAAGATTCAAAGTAACTTTAAATTTTATTGTTTTAGGAAATCTGTGGTGGAGACAACGTCTTTTCTTTTTCCAGTTGCTGTAAAACTGGAGGAGATAGGGGCAGAATGGTAATAGATTTTGCCCCATTATTGAAAGAACTGTAAAGATAAACCTAGTACAACAACGCATTTTGATTTATTAAAGTTATCATACTGAAAATTATGCTTCATTGTAAGAACCATGAATGATAAGTTTTAAAGGCCCATGATATACATTCTTTTTTCCAATAACTTGCAAACGTTACAAAATCGCTGTATCTAATTAATATCTGATGAAATATTTAATTCAATGTCTACAGGAAAGCAGTTTGACCCACAATTTCCAAGCAGTAAATCAATAAAAGAAAACGTGTGAAGGTTCCATGTAATTATTTCAAACGTAAAAAAAATGCGCTTTCAATCTGAGGCTATGCACAGAGT
Organism: Elysia crispata; assembly: GCA_033675545.1. Lineage (NCBI taxonomy): Eukaryota > Metazoa > Mollusca > Gastropoda > Plakobranchidae > Elysia > Elysia crispata. The sequence goes on along the minus strand of JAWDGP010004927.1, from coordinate 1,817,667 downwards.
TCTTTATTTTATTATATTTGTCATGCACTTCGCATTTTAGCAAAATCGACACCAATCTTTATTTCAGGTGATCTGACGTGTTGCTCATCTTCTGATTTTCAAATGTCTTCACCCATTCAACCGCCATTGGTGGTTGAGAAGTCTTCCCCACTAAAACCACCGGCAGTGGTTGACAAGTCTTCCAGATCCAACTCTAAGGAAAAGTCTAAATGCAACGAAATCGACAAATATGTGCGAGAGGAAAAAGCAGCACAGGCAAGGTTTTTAGCAAGCATCATACCATCGGATGTTCTACGGCTGACCTCGTCGAAAAGTAAAGATACTGAAACAATGTCCCAGGAGAAACCATCAAAGAATAAGGTTGTAAGGAATCGTCTCCCGGCGGTTTCACTGGATGAGCAGAGCCTGAATAGTCCGGATTCCATGGAACCAAAAGATCGGCCATCTCCTCAAGCTGTGAGTCACGGATACTCAGAGCACAATGCCGGCACGGAGTCGCCACAGAGCAACGATCCCGTGGCATATCACATAGCTACAACGCTTTCCACAACATCTCAAAATATTCCTGAGTCCAGCGGTGGAACAAGTGGTCTAAACAAAACTTCCTCTGCTTCCGGCCAGTGTTTTAGCCAAGCTGTTCACGCTGGAGGGGCTCGAGAAGGCTCTAGTCTGCCTGCCAGCACTCGGTTACTGGAGATGCTGACTCCGTGCACGAGCACCGCACTCCTAGCCACGGGTCTGGAAGTGGCAGGGTGCGGAGGGTGTGGCACAATCAGTACCACCTCTGTACCATCGTCGCCATCTCCGAACATTTTATTTTCATCATCATCTACTTCTTCCGCTTCATCTTCTTCCTCTCCTTCTCGAACTTGCTCTACTTTCTTCCCTTCCTCTCCAACATGCTCCAACGGTTCCCCTCCGTCTCTCAACTTGTCTGCCGCTTCCTCCCCTCGCTCAAGCTTCAGTAGCACATTTTCCCCACTCAGAATGTCGAATGTTAGTTTCTCTTACCCATCGCCACTGTCTTCCACCTCAAGCAGCGGCCCCAAAAACACTGCTGGTTTTCCTTCAATCGGGACGGATAAAGTAGCCCAACTAACAGGCTCTTTGGACAGCGAGACGCTTTGTGACAGGCCACTAAAACTGGCCACATTGGACACGGCGTCACCCAACAAGAGCACGAGCCCCAAGCCCGCGTTCAAAGTCTCCCCTCTACGATGTAATGCTCCGACAGAATCGTCCACCGATGGTTCATTCTCGAAACCATCGTTCCAAGCCCCTCTCTCTAACGGTTTAACTAACTGCTGTGACAAGCCCCCTCCGCTGCTGACACCATCCTCTAGAAACAAAAGAGTCATGTTTGTGGCTGACATGTGCAACCATAAAGGAACCGTGGCGGATGGCCCCGGTTCTAAACAAACTCCTACACAGTTCACCACAGGCGAGCTGAGCCTCAACCATAAAGCTGCAGTGGAAGCTACGATGCGGGGCCACAAGACCTTCAACAACGCAATGTCACAACTGTCTGCTGTGAAAGCTTCTAATAAAACCGAACCGGAGATGTACAGACAAAAGGAAACATCTCTCTAAAATTGTGTTAACTGATTGATTTTTTTTCAGGTTTAGTAACCAACTCACATTAAATATCAATTTATTGATACTCGCCGAACGTCGTCTGAATGGCACGGGTTACCACAGTCGGAATAACAAAAGAAGGATCAAGAATTTTGCAGTTTTTATCTTAATCGCAAACTCTCTTATTTTAGATTGAAGATTCTGGCACGCATATTTTCATCTAATCTCTATATATTCAAAGTTTAAACCTCTTTGATTACACTTTGTCAAGTTTTATAATTTTTTTCCTCTCACCTGATGTAAGCTAACAAATATTAATTATAAAATTCCTCTTACTGGGGAGAAGGTTAACTGAATGGCCTCGCACAGAGGTAAACGTTAAAATTGTCGCCACAATGCTTCGTTAGTGAACAGTGTGAAAGCGAGAAACTGTGAACGTTTAATACAAAATGAAGATTAAACGACACAGTTGGTACTATTATAATCTCAGAAGAATCTATATGTCTCCTTCACGAGAGATGAATTCAAGATAATTGATGATGTATGGCCTGGATAAACTGCGCGACACTAAGAGAATAGTTCTTTGCCTTTCAGGTTAAATAAATTTTAAAATTTACATCGTTTGCTTTAAAAACTCTACAAACAATAATTGTTAACAAATTAGGGATTTATGTCGTCGCTTTATTGAGGTGATGGTGCTTCAAGATGTCAGTAAATTTACTCAGTTCAAGATATAAGTAACTAACTCAGTTCAAGATGTCAGTAAATTACTCAGTTCAAGATGTCAGTAACTTACTCAGTTCAAGATGTCAGTAAATTACTCAGTTCAAGATGTCAGTAAATTACTCAGTTCAAGATGTCAGTAACTTACTCAGTTCAAGATGTCAGTAAATTACTCAGTTCAAGATGTCAGTAAATTACTCAGTTCAAGATGTCAGTAACTTACTCAGTTCAAGATGACAGTAACGTACTCAGTTCAAGATGTCAGTAACTTACTCAGTTCAAGATGTCAGTAAATTACTCAGTTCAAGATGTCAGTAACTTACTCAGTTCAAGATGTCAGTAAATTACTCAGTTCAAGATGTCAGTAACTTACTCATTCCAAGATGTCTGTAACTTACTCAGTTCAAGATTTAGTAAGACTTTTTACGAGCCAAACCCTCAGTGTTATTTCAACGGTGAACTTACTCAGATGCTTTTTTTTATTTTGCTTTTTTCTACTAAGGATTAAAGAAGGAAAGCTACAGTCTCGATCTTTTGCTCTTTTGACCCACTTAAGCGAATTTCTCTCCGTGAACCCTCTTGTCGTTTTAAACGATCTGGTAGAACTTATGATAGAGCATGCAGGAATGTTGGCCAATATTTAACATATCCCCTAGCAATGTTATTAAGCTATGGCAGTTGACCAATGAAGACCCAGTATATTCTCCAAACTTATCGGCTCTCTTTATTGTAATTACTGAGAGTAACTTTGTCTTCCTGAACCTTATCAGTTTTATCACTATATCGTATGAACTGTGGAACATGAAGCGTAGATGAATGTTACATGTAACTTTAGTGCGAGTTAATGTCAATCATTGTAACGTTTCATGGGGTCATATTATCAGATTGTTTTCATGTGTTCTCTATCAGTCGGAAACGAAGTCCTTTATCGAAAATGAAAATCTCAAAAGTCATTTTGTAACCCTCAACTTATCAAACTTTCAAAGTCTGAGTACACAGTGTTTAGCAAATCAGACAAAAGCCTCTTGGGTTCCTTTCCATTTTCTTAAAAAGAGATATTTTGCAACCCTTCTCCAATATTTTAAAGGGAATGCTTAATTGGAGCAAGTTTTCAAAAAATTAGCGACCTAATCGTTACAGCCTGTAATCAGAACCAAAAGCGTTTCTTAATATCACTAACTTAACTTAAAGAAATATTGTCCTCCACAGTAAAGATGGCTTGAGATCTCTTCTTTAAATCTATCAAAATTATATCAGTGTAAAACAACGTGGTATGTAATGATACGTTAACACTTATCCATCAAGTTTAATTTAATGCACCACAATAGTGCCGTAGAAAATAGCAAAACTATTTTTATTAGAGACTATCCTTTATGTGGCATATTAGAGAACATTTTCCTGAGATCTCTCAAATTGTAAATTTTATATACATGAAACTACAAACATTGTGAGCACATTGAAAGTTTTTCTGTGTGAAGGTAACAGTCTACAAGACCTGACTCCAGTCATGTGGTTTATTTCAGTGCAGTGAAACGGATATAATCGTGGCCAGTTTCAAAAGACAGAGACTTTAGCTGGAGTTTAGACTCTTGGACTAAAATCAATGCTGGTAACCGTTTCTAGTGGTCTTATCAGCCGGTGTGAGAAACTAGCTTGCTCTCGTTTTTTTTCCAATATTTACGAATATATTTATATAATTGTATGTAAACATGTTACACGGGTCTTTACTTGGGAGACTTAGTTTCTGTTGTTTTTTTTTTTCACTAACACGCGTAAGTACAATCATGTGACAATGTGCACTGCTGTAATATCTGAAAGTGAATGACATTGAAATAAATCACTATTCTTACAACATGAGAAGCGTGTTTCCCTCCTATCCGTTTGTTTTCTTATATCAGTGTCTTAATGGGTATTCTGATTAACTGTTACCTAGAACACTGGACTCTCTGCGTGGACACTGAGCTTTATTTACTGCTGGGAAGCAGGTCACAAAATGGGAGGGTTGAGAGGTCAAGGTGGCAGGGACAGTAGGACACATCACGGTAGCTGAAAGTGGGTTGACTGATTACTTTAACTAGGCCTATTGTTTGGACACGCCAAACCCGACCTGATGTGGATTGTGAGGTTTTTTTGTAACATACTGAAACACTATTACAGTGCATTGCAGAGCTGATAGGATGAGACCCAATACTCCCCCTTCTTTCGGAGTTCATCCGATCGAAGCATTTATAGTATAAGACAAACTGTGGTTTGGAGCTTTCCTCGCACCCCGACTTTGATCTGTGCAGAACATGTATGACTCCAGCTGATAATTTTGAAGCAATTTTCAATTCTATTGCTTCCTTTACATGCCAGCTGATCAGTGCACTCTTTTGTTGTCTACATTCAGGCCACACTTTCAATCTACAGCTGCTATGAAAAAAATTTTTTAAAAAGGTCGCTCAGCTTTTTTGGTACATTCCTTGACCCGTTCCCACCAAACATTTTGAAATCACATTAAGCTTTAACTATAATAGATTGTAAGTATAAAGCTTTGATTTCCTTTGAATTTCATGTGATTAGATGATCGTAAAACAAAACCACATAGCAACATTGAAGATTTTGTAGCATCCACTGCCTGGCTGTGAAACTGAATACGACAGACTAGATCTGTTATATCAGTCGACAAAGTGCGCGCGCCCTATTAATGTGATTTGTTTCTGAATTCGTGCCATCTTCGTGCCCTGTTACAAACTGATGCACATAACAGAGATACACGCTATACAACATAATCCACGGAGACCGATCAAGTGCAATGTCGTCGTAACCTGTAGTGTCGCACAGACTCAAGCTCAGGATAAATCTAATTGGGTGAGACCCAAACCTAGTTCCATACAGCCAGAATGGTCACGCCCATTCTTGGGAACCCTATGCTCTGCTGTTTGATCCATGTAAAGTAAAGGAATAAAACATCAAACGAGATATTTCTTTGTCCCCCAGCCCTGTGTCTTTTTTTTTTTTTATATAGGAGACTACAAATTGACTTTCAAGCCCGGCTCGTTTAAATTACATAAAATAATAAATAGATAACTAAATAGCGAAACAATACAACATCCTCATCTTCTACTTAGCTTTAAAACTGTGAAAAGAAAAGATGTATAGAGTAACTAAGTGCAGCAGCCCGTGCCCATTAATCTAGCCTGGAAGATGTTAAGTAACACATCCAGTGAATGTCCCTCTCGCCTCTTACACCCACCATGCCTCTAAGTTTTGGAAATTACTTTTGGCATCTTCCGAAACAATAGCTACAACAAAAACTCAACCCATCTAGAATATTTTCTGTTTTGATACATTGTCTCCGTTGTTTTCTGATAGGCAGCTTTAGCTTCTGCATCTTTCCCTGTCAACACCCTGTTTATTTTATACACACTTCACGTTGTGACCACAATGCCGACAATCTCTTATCTTTTCCTACTTATCCTATTTAGTAGGCGTTTTATTCATCCCTATTGAGCATGATAACAATTTGTATAGCATTACTAAATCTGATCTAGATCTGTTAGGTAGGGCCGACTCAATAATGAAAATTTAATGCTCGATACGGAATCAGATTTAACCCACAGATTTAGATCAAGCTCTGCCAAGACTCGAGAAAGACTGTGCGACCTAGGCAGTGTTTACCAGACAGTGTAGTACGCGATTTTTACAAATCAAAATCTGCTTCAGAAGAAAGTAAGCTAGATTAGATTTTAAATTCTCTTTAATGAAATTTATGAGCGTTTTGTATACCGACCAATAAAATCCTAAAACAAGAAATTTAGGATATCTAGAGGTTAGAATTTACGGTGAATCATGAATTTAGATTAGATTTTCAAGGGATGATAGTAAAGAAACAAAATGAATACGACTAGTATATTTCCAGATAAAACATATAAACATCGAAAAATTTCAGGAGCTACATTCAGATCCTTTTAATCATAATAAATCATAAACTTCTTTTATAACCTAACAAAGATGGTTGTAAAATATAGCCACAAGTCCACTTGTTTAATAGAAGAAAGTAACTTTTTTTTTGTTAATAATGGACATTAGATAATTTTAGTTTCTTCAAATTATTTTTCACAGATCCCAGTTTATTGAAGATTTGTGGGTGTAAATTAAAAATAAAAAATATTTTTCATCTATTGAATAATAGACGATTTTACAATCTCAGTGCACAACCTTGCTGCTGCTGCTGCTGCTGCTGATGATGATGATGGTGGCGATGATGGCGATGACGACCTGTTCGATTATTGTTGTGAAGATGATGATGATAACGACGTCGATAAGGATGTGATAATGATGATGATGATGATGATAAAGGTGGTGGTAATGATAATGATGATGATTATGATGATATTGAAGATAATGATAATGATAGTGAAGATAAACGTAATACTTTGGTAGCCACAAAACATTTCAATTGATATTATTATTATATCAGTTGCGAGACTTCTTTAGAACTTCCCATATAACTTATGATAGCAACAATTAAAAAAAAAACCACACACACAAAATAGCTTTATTTCCTTTAGCGTGTTTTCTTCCCGTATTTATTTTTTTTCTAATTGAAATTCTTTGTTTCTATTTCACACCGCCTGCAAAGATCATGTTGAGAATAAATAAGTCTAGATTTAATTATGATTCTTAAGCTTACAACTAAAACTGAAATATTTGGAGAAAAGAATGATTAGTTAAAGAATTATGTCTTTTTGTTTTGTTGTTTTCAAGTTCGTTATTACCATAAATTTGATGAATTTGAGATTATTTATAAGCACACATTTTTCATTAAACATGCGTTCTAATCCAGACCAAAACTGTGAAATAGCCTCTGGATTTCAGAAAAGATGTTCTATTGACTCCGAATATGCTTCTCAATACGAGCAGTTTTCGTTTTTTCCTAGATTGCATCTTGTTATTTATTTGTTGATAGTTAATATATGTCGTGCACGATTCGGTATTGGAACCGCTTGAAATTTGAGACTATGATAGCGCTCTTCAATTTGTGAAATATAAAATTGGGAGCGGGTTTTCTGGCCATGAAGTCAAAATAATCTTGAAAGGTAAACTTGCAAAGGAAAAGAGGGAGACACAACACTTCTGTTCTGGCCATGTAGCCAAATTAAAATTATGTAATTTTATACTCTTTGTTTACCCTATGATGATTGGACGTTCTATTTATGACATGTTACGCCCTACGGTTTCGGTAATTTCCTGGGTCACTAGCTTTGCTATGATTGGTTGCAATTTTATCGCGCTTTAATCATTACGTCGTACCAGGAATATTTTCGTATGAATTGTGTAATTTCTTTTCTAGATAAATCGATGAGATTTAGCATAAATAAGAATCGCAATCGTGTCCAGCCAGTCAACATTTTCTTAGCAGTGAGTCAACTTTTAGTGAACATCGAGTCAACCTCATGTCAGTCAGCCGTCGGTCAACATTGTGTTTTTATTGTTTGGATTAAACAGTTTGCAATATCTGCAAGCGGACTTCAGTCTTATTTTCTGCGGGCAAGTCATGTGCTTTGCTGTGTATATTTTTCATACCCCTAGGCAGAGCTCAACAGATCTTCTGAAAATCTTCTAACAAAATCTGTTGCTAAGATATTTACCTCCGATGTTTATATCCTCGTAAAGAAAGCGGAATACTTAAACTGTTTTCAGTGTTTTTAGATCCTTGATTTTTGCAGAAATCCTTAATGCAGAGAAAGTGTCTTCTAAAAAGCAATTCTTGACCTTGTTAGTCAAAGTTTGTATTATGGCAGGGCGCACTTACAAATGATATCTAATGTGAGAACTTTTCTCTTGAGTAATCTCCGCCATAGTGTTGGACAGTTTGATTTAATTTTTTTTGATCCAAGTGATTTTGGTACTTTTATAAATAGAGAGAAATCAAGCAACAACACCCCGCTGTGCTACCTGTGGGGGTGTTGCTACCTGATACTCTATCATGTTTGTCTTGCCATCCCACAAGAAATTCAATTGCACTTATTTTGGACGATCAAACATTTTCATGAAGGATTTTGAACAGAAAAATATTTATGTATAATTTTTCATAAAATGATAGCTTTCACAACAGTTACTTTACCAAAAGATTTTCACCCTTCTTTTGTTGCATTTCTTCATGTCATTTGCTATTTTCATTTTTTAAACCGGATTAGCTTTTGTATTCATTTAGAAAAACTAATTCAGTGTGTGAGGGATTCTTCTGATCCAACAAGATATAGTGTGGTAGGCCTATCATCTGTGCATTGGGATGTTTTTATTCCTATGACATTGACCATATTATGATTTCATGTTAATGTGTGTGTCTTGGCGAATAATATTAGGCAACATTTCTCCCTGCCGACAGCACCTTTCCTATGATGAACCTGTTGACAGCCGTTTTGTTAGTAATGATTCTTGATTTAATTTGAGGTGTTAAAAAGTTTGATCCATGTCGTTATATCTTGAACCAAATAAAAATATCGTCTTGATAAATGATGATGTAGGTCAGGGCAGAACTCTCTTGAGAAAGAAGAAGAAGAAGAAGAAGAAGAAGAAGAAGAAGAAGAAGAAGAAGAAGAAGAAGAAGAAGAAGAAGAAGAAGAAGAAGAAGAAGAAGAAGAAGAAGAAGAAGAAGAAGAAGAAGAAGAAGAAGAAGAAGAAGAAGAAGAAGAAGAAGAAGAAGAAGAAGAAGAAGAAGAAGAAGAAGAAGAAGAAGAAGAAGAAGAAGAAGAAGAAGAAGAAGAAGAAGAAGAAGAAGAAGAAGAAGAAGAAGAAGAAGAAGAAGAAGAAGAAGAAGAAGAAGAAGAAGAAGAAGAACTTAATGCTAAGTTTCTGCGTAACTCTTAGTTCACCAACAGAGGGGCAGAAAAGCAAGTCTTTTCTTTTCATGATCTTTATCTATATATCCATTGTCCATGGTTGCCTTCACAAAGGAACTAGTGTTACACTGCACCATCATTGCGATTTTTTTCCCTATGGCGGAGACTATGTCAAGGAGTTTGGACTATAACGGTGTGACCTCTAATCCCACTTCATCTGAAACAGGGGCACCCGACACGTTAGATCCAGGCGTCGAGGTTTTCGCGGACCCGTTCAGCCTTGGTCGAGACCCTTGCCTGCCCGTCATGTCATTGTTTTGCTGTCAGTCCTCACGGTCTGAATGCTTCTTCACGGTTTCTCTTACAACTGGCTGCACATTCCTACACGCGACCTTCAACAGCCTCTCCTACACCTAGCTTGTAAAGTTATTCCTGGTCTTACCGTTCTAGTCCAATGAACTTGATCAAGCTCTTTTTTCTATTAATTTTTTGTTTATTTTGCATTTTATGCCTTTTTAATTTACAAGTGTATTTTTATTGTATGCACTTATGTCATATTTATGTTAAGGGGCAATCAAAATTTGAATTTGCCCAAGACGGATGCATAAAGTTTATCTCAACTTTTCTTATCTTATCTTTACCTCAGTCAGATCCTACACCGCCACTACAACTGATCTCTTTAAGATTTGCAAGTTTACCAATGCGCCTTCCACAGTCGCGTGAGAGGTGAATCTCGCTATAATCGCCCAATCTGCGCTAGCTCTAAGCTCACCTATCCGGTGTGCTCTGTCAATAGGTTTAAATTCTTTTATTAATGATATCATATACATCCTGGGCTGTACCCTTGACAGTACGTTTCTGTTATCATCTTCCATCCCTAGAAATCTTAGGTAATACCTACGCTGTTGCTAAGGTTAATGTTGTCTATTTGACATGACTTTCACAAAACATTTCAATTCCTACAATTTATCTACCAGTATTGTCCGCTCCTCTGTAGCTGGTTAATTTAATATTTAATGGCTTTGTTTGCAACTTGTAGGTCATGTGAACACATTTACACAAAAGCCAACGCCGAACCCGAGAACACATCTACACTACAGCTACCGGCGAGCCCGTGAGCATATTTATGCTACAATCCCCGGCGAACCCGTGAGCATATTTAGATAACAGCCACCGTCGAGCTCGTGAACACATCTACGCTACAGCTACCCGTGAGCCCGTGAGCACATTTATGCTACAATTCCGGGCGAGCCCGTGAACACATTAAGATAACAGCCACCGGCGAGCCCTTGAGCACATTTACGAGCAAATTACAAAATTATCGCCCCACAACCTCCGGCGAACCTGTGAAATATTTCTTACACCCGTGAACACATTTTTACACATTATGTCGGCGTGCACGTGAAAATATTCTTACACACATCCCGTCAAATTTGATTATAAAGTAAAATTTCTGCCAGTGATTTGAACCTTCCAACTTCACCGCACCAGCATTATCGCTTTACTTTTAAATTGGACACATATACCGGGACAGCATTATCGCTTCACTTTTAAATTGGACACATATACCGGGACAGCATTATCGCTTCACTTTTAAATTGGACACATATACCGGGACAGCATTATCGCTTCACTTTTAAATTGGACACATATACCGGGACAGCATTATCGCTTCACTTTTAAATTGGACACATATACCGGGACAGCATTATCGCTTCACTTTTAAATTGGACACATATACCGGGACAGCATTATCGCTTCACTTTTAAATTGTTCACATATACCGGGACAGCATTATCGCTTCACTTTTAAATTGGACACATATACCGGGACAGCATTATCGCTTCACTTTTAAATTGGACACATATACCGGGACAGCATTATCGCTTTACTTTTAAATTGGACACATATACCGGGACAGCATTATCGCTTCACTTTTAAATTGGACACATATACCGGGACAGCATTATCGCTTCACTTTTAAATTGGACACATATACCGGGACAGCATTATCGCTTCACTTTAAATTGGACACATATACCGGGACAGCATTATCGCTTCACTTTTAAATTGGACACATATACCGGGACAGCATTATCGCTTCACTTTAAAATTGGACACATATACCGGGACAGCATTATCGCTTCACTTTAAATGGGTAACATCATCCGGGACAGCATTATCGCTTCACTTTTAAATTGGACACATATACCGGAACAGCATTATCGCTTCACTTTAAATGGGTAACATCATTCGGGACAGCATTATCGCTTCACTTTTAAATTGGGACACATATACCGGGACAGCATTTTAGCTTCACTTTTAAATGGGACACATTTACCGAGACGGCATTATCGCTTCACTTTAAATGGGTAACATCACCCGGGACAGCATTATCGCTTCACTTTAAATGGTTAACATCACCCGGGACAGCATTATCGCTTCACTTTAAATGGGTAAAATCACCCGGGACAGCATTATCACTTCACTTTTAAAATGGGTAACATTCCCGGAACAGCATTATCGCTTCATTTTAAAATGGGTAACACCCCACGGTACAACATTATCGCTTCACTTTTAGTGGGTAACACCCCCGGTACAACATTATCGCTTCACTTTTAGTGGGTAACAGCCCCGGAACAGCATTATTGCTTCACTTTTAGTGGGTAATATACCCCCCGGAACAGCATTATCGCTTCACTTGTAGTGGGTAACACCCCCGGAACAGCATTATTGCTTCACTTTTAATGGGTAATATACCCCCCCCCCACCCGGAACAGCATTATCGCTTCACTTTTAGTGGGTAACACCCCCCGGAACAGCATTATCGCTTCACTTTTAGTGGGTCACATCCCCCGGAACAGCATTATCGCTTCACTTTAAGTGGGTAACATCCCCCGGAACAGCATTATCGCTTCACTTTTAATGGGTAACATCCCCCGGGACAGCATTATCGCTTCACTTTTAGTGGGTAACATCCCCCGGGACAGCATTATCGCTTCATTTTTAGTGGATAACTACCCACGGAACAGCATTATCGCTTCACTTTTATATGAGTAACTTGCACCGGCATAGCATTATCGTTTCACTTTAAATGGGTAACATTCACCGGCATAGCATTATTGCTTCACTTTAAAGGGTAAAATCAAGTGTATGAGATTCACAGGGACAACTCTATAGACAAATCCAGCAAGGTTAGAGACGGTAGGGTTGGTTGCGGATTCGTTGTAGGATCGAGAGCTGACACTTTTATTCACTGTCCTGAGATTATACCTGCTACTTTTTCAGTTATCTAATTTATGATGTGGGATAGTGGGAGAGATGTGTTGGGGTGGGGAGGAGGGGGGCGGGGGTGGTGTTATAACTGATTAGCTACATTCTAGCCGTCTGCGAGCTCATATTTTTCCTTCTCTCCACCCTCGCATCAGTGAAGTTGTCGAACATGTCGCGATGACTTGGACCGAGATTTAGAGTGCCACTCCGCACTTTGTGCTTCACCGCTCTAAGATAGCATGCCTTTACAGAATGTATAAAAACAAAAAATTAAGGATGCTCTAAGGCTGTAAACATAGGCCTACTGCTTAGTCATGAAAATTTTGCAGAAGTAAAGGAGCCAGCGCATCAGAGTTTGTTACAAAAACTATATACTGCAAGATCTATTTGATTGTTTAGATTTTGTTTATAGCTTCGAGAAGTTAATACTCTGAGAGAATTCAAGTTCCGATAAAATGAAAGATGTAACAAATTCAGCAGTTTTTCATTAAGATGGACCAGGATATCAAGTTCTTTTTTCATACAAAACTAAATGCAGCAGTATAATCGATTCACAGTAAGTTAAACGTTTTATCTCATTATGTCGTAAAATAATTGCTTTTGTTATATTTTTATTGCTGCCATTGCTGTTGTACTGCCAATGTGACAGCAGAGTGTCTGCATAGTTCTTCCAGGTGCACACAATGTTTTTATGCCGTCTAGCGCAATTAAGTTCTAGGCAGGTGCATACAAAGATATTTATTCATTATGCATAACCACAGACCCGTAGATTGTAAACACTTCAGCTCAGACCAGATGGTACTGGCTCAGACATAACTAGATATTTCATGTGACCGATCATGTGACCGTTCGGCTTTGAACGAACTTCTTAATTCCAGTGAGTAACATGTGTGCTTATCCAACATTTGATAAACTGAGAGAAGTGTCACTGAACCTCTCAACTTGGTTATCAGCTGCCAAAAGATCAAGCAGAGAAAATAAACTCTGGTTCCAGCTGACCTACTTAGTCCTGTGGCCCAGAATGAAAGAAGTTACTAGATCTAGGCATTTTTACTAGATCTATATGCGATCTCCGACCAGGATCGAGATGTAGGTTAAAAACAGAGTAGATCTAGCCCTACCACTCGTGAACTTGACAGTGCTCAGTAGCAGCGTTGCGACACATCCGACGTGGCGACGCCAATAAGTTCTAACGTTCCATTGGGTGCCAGGTAACCAATGTTTGTCTATCAGGAAAAATTAACACTAACTGATCCTCATGAAGGGCCTCCTATCAAATTTTCACAACTTTACGCCTCTTTTGTCGTAAACTAATATTTTTATATCAGTTCTGTCTTTCAAAATGAGTTCATAGACACATTTCTGAGGCGCTCTTTAATTTAATTCTAACTGCAGTCCTTTGAGATGTATATTATTTACTTAAGACTGCTAGAAATAAAGATTATTTTGTCTTTTATTTACAATATGATAATTACTTTTTTAGCAGCTCCAAACAGCAGGACTTAAACCTTCCCAACCATTTCCCAACAAATCTAACGGCGAGCGTTTTACCAAAGAGCCACGCTCCACCCTATCGATATATGATAAGACGGAAACCGTTGCTTTCTCTGATGAATTTTTCCTTTAGCCCGCCATATTTTCGCACAATCACCCCACAATGGGGGTCTACTTTTTTATGAAACCCTCCCTCCCTGTCCAGAATGAATGATCTTTGAAGGGGAAAGTTTACAAGTCATCTTCTCGTCTCTTCTCGGCTAAATTGATTAGATTCCTTACAGAGTGAGGAAAAACAAAACATTCGCCTACATTATTTCATTTTTTCTATATAAAAACAGACGAGTGGGGGTGGAGAGAGAGAAAAAAGGGACGGAGGAGAGAGAGAGAGAGAGAGAGAGAGAGAGAGAGAGAGAGAGAGAGAGAGAGAGAGAGAGAGAGAGAGAGTGACAGAAAGACACAGAGAGAGAAAGAGAGAGAGAAAGAGAGGGAGGAGAGAGAGACAGACAGACAGATAGACAAACAGACAGAGAGAGAGAGAGAGAGAGAGAGAGAGAGAGAGAGAGAGAGAGAGAGAGAGAGAGAGAGAGAGAGAGAGAGAGAGGAGAGAGACAGACAGACAGCTAGACAAACAGACAGAGAGAGAGAGAGGAGAGAGAGAGACAGAGAGATAGACAAACAGACACACAGAGAAAGAGAGAGAGAGAGAGAGAAAGAGAGCGAGAGAGAAAGAGAGAGAGAGAGAGAGAGAGAGAGAGAGAGAGAGAGAGAGAGAGAGAGAGAGAGAGAGAGAGAGAGAGAGAGAGAGAGAGAGAGGTTTTGTAACCGATCTATGTTAAGTTCTTGCCTTTTAAGTTCGAATTTGGAGCTGTTTCCCACGGCCAGGATGAGACAGAGAGAACGATCGTGTCGTAAAGTATTTCTCAACAGCATTGTGACTTATGGCAGATCTGTTTCTGCCATGGATTTAGAGAAAGGGTTTAAGCATTTTATCTCATTATCTATTGTTCTTAATTCATTTATTTTATTTTTGTCACAGAAAAATTACAGAAGATAATGTTAAGTCCCCAAATATATTAACATGGTCATACTTCTCAGGGAACAACGAAAAGAACTACAAAAATAATAATAACAGCACAACAAAAATGTCAACAACAACAACAACAACAATAACAAAACCAACAAAAATGACAATGATAACAACAAATGCCTATTATTTCGACCAATTCAAATTTGACCAATGCCAACTATTACAGAATGCAGTCATGTCACTTT